>JADRCD010221450.1:21559-31821 GCA_019843815.1 Montemys delectorum | reverse complement strand
TCTTAAAAACAATGAATTTATGAAATTCTTAGGGAAATGGATGGATCTGGAGAATATCATCCATTTCCCTAAGAATTTCATAAATTCATTGTTTTTAAGAGCTGAGTAGTACTCCATTGTATAGATGTACCACAATTTCTGTATCCATTCCTCTGTTGAGGGACATCTGGGTTGTTTCCAGTTTCTGGATATTATAAATAAGGCTGCTATGAACATGGTGGAACATGTGTCCTTATTACATATTGGAGCACCTTCTGAGTATATGCCTAGGAAAGGTATAGCTGGGTCCTCGAGTAGTACTATATCCAATTTCCAGAGGAAACACCAAACTGATTTCCAGAGTGGTTGTACCAGCTTGCAATCCCAGTAGCAATGAAGGAGTTTTCCCCTTCTCCTCAACTTCTCCAGCATCTGCTGTCACCTGAGTTTTTTATCCTAGTCATTCTGACTGGTGTGAGGTGGAATCTCAGGGTTGTTTTGATTTGCATTTCCCTGATGACTAAGGACGTTGAGCATTTTTTAGGTTTTTCTCAGCCATTTGGTATTCCTCAGTTGAGAATTCTTTGTTTAGCTATGTACCCCATTTCTCAATAGGGTTATTGGGTTGTCTGGAGTCTAACTTCTTGAGTTCTTTGTATATATTGGATATTAGCCCTCTATCAGATATAGGATTGGTAAAGATCTTTCCCCAATTTGTTGGTTGCCATTTTGTCCTATTGACAGTGTCTTTTGCCTTACAGAAGCTTTGCAACTTTATGATGTCCCATTTGTCAATTGTTGATCTTAGAGCATAGGCTATTGGTGTTCTGCTCAGGAAAATTTCCTCTGTGCCCATGTGCTTGAGGCTCTTCCCCACTTTCTTTTCTATTAGTTTCAATGTATCTGGATTGATGTGGAGGTCCTTGTTCCACTTGGACTTGAGCTTTCTACAAGGAGAAAGGAATGGATCGATTTGAATTTTTCTACATGCTAACCGCCAATTAGGCCAGCACCATTTGTTGAAAATGCTGTCTTTTTTCCACTGGATGGTTTTAGCTTTTTTGTCAAAGATCAAGTGACCATAGGTGTGTGGGTTTATTTCTGGGTCTTCAGTTCTATTCCATTGATCTACCTGCCTGTCACTGTACCAATACCAAGCAGTTTTTATCACAATTGCTCTGCACTACAACTTAAAGTCTGAGATTGTGATTCCACCAGAGGTTCCTTTATTGTTGAGAATAGTTTTGGCTATCCTGGTTATTTTGTTGTTCCAGATGAATTTGGAAATTGCTCTTTCTAAGTCTGTGAAGAATTAAGTTGGAATTTTGATAGGGATTGCATTGAATCTGTAGATTGCCTTCGGCAAGATGGCCATTTTTACTATATTAATCCTACCAAGCCACGAGCATGGGAGATCTTTCCATCTTCTGAGCTCTTCTTCAATTTCCTTCTTCAGAGACTTGAAGTTCTTGTCAAACAGATCTTTTACTTGCTTAGTTAGAGTCACACCAAGGTATTTTATATTATTTATAGCTATTGTGAAGGGTGTTGTTTCCCTAGTTTCTTTCTCTGCCTGTTTATCCTTTGTGTAGAGGAAGGTCACTGATTTGCTTGAGTTAATTTTATATCCAGCTACTTTGCTGAAGTTGTTTATCAGGTTTAGGAGCTCTCTGGTGGAATTTTTGGGGTCACTTAAGTATACTATCATATCATCAGCAAATAGTGATAATTTGATTTCTTCCTTTCCAATTCGTATCCCTTTGATCTCCTTTTGTTGTCAAATTGCTCTGGCTAGAACTTCAAGTACAATATTGAATAGGTAGTGAGAGACTGGGCAGCCTTGTCTAGTCTTGATTTTAGTGAGATTGCTTCAATTTTCTCTCCATTTAGTTTGATGTTGGCTACTGGTCTGCTGTATATTGCTTTTACTATATTTAAGTATGGGCCTTGAATTCCTGATCTTTCCAAGACTTTTATCACAAAGGGATGTTGGATTTTGTCAAATGATTTCTCAGCATCTAATGAGATGGTCATTTTTTTTTCTTTGAGTTTATGTAGTGAATTATGTTGATGGATTTCCATATATTGAACCATCCCTGCATCCCTGGGCTGAAGCCTACTTGATCATGATAGATGATCATTTGATGTGTTCTAGGATTTGGTTTGCAAATATTTTATTGCGTATTTTTACATTGATATTCATAAGGGAAATTGGTCTCAAGTTTTCTTTCTTTGTTAGGTCTTTGTGTTGTTTAGGTATCAGAGTAATTGTGGCTTCATAGAATGAATTGGGTAGAGTACCTTCTATTTCTATTTTGTGGAATAGTTTGAGGAGTATTGGTATTAGGTCTTCTTTAAGGGCTTGTACCTCTTTACCTGTGTTCTCCTGTATTTTTTTAAAGGGAGTTATTCATGCCCTTCATAAATTCCTCTAGCACCATTGTGAGATGTGATTTTAGATCCAAATCTTGTTTTTCTGGTGTTTTGGGATATCCAGGACTTGCTATGGTGTGAGTACTAGGTTCTGATGAAGCCAAGTAGTCTTGGTTTCTGTTTATAAGATTCTTGCATTTTCCTTTCGCTCTCTGTTGATCTCTTGTGTTAGATGTTCTTGCTGTCTCTGGCTGGACCTTGTTCCTCTTGTGGTCTGTAAGCATGTGTCAGCACTTCTGGGAGATGGCTGTGGATCAGTCATCCCTCCTGAGTTCTGGGGTCAGAACACACCCTGGAGACAGGATCTCCACTTGCAGGAAAGGTACAGAGAAGGCTGTGGATCTGTTGTTCCTCCTAGGTGTGGTCTGAGGTAGAAATTATCCGGACCCAGCTGCCCTGCCACTTGTGGGGCCTGTGCCTCCTGGCTGGTCCTGCCTAAGAAAGTCACAGGAGAGAAAATGGTGGATCTCACCTGAGTCCCTGGGTTAGAGCACTCCCTGGAGGCAAGCTCTCTGTTTGCAAGGAAGGGGCAGAGACAGCTGTGGACCGCCACCATCACTCCTAGGTGTAGTCAGAGGTAGAGAGGACCCTGTCCTGGCTGCCCTGCCACTTGTGAGGCCTGTGCCTCCCAGCTGGTATGCCATTGTTTTTTATTTTATTCACATGGGCTAAGGCACATGAACATAGATGCAGCAAATAGTGACCCTTTCCAAAAGCACAACCACTTGTTACTCCAGCTTCTAGAAGTACCACTAAAGAAGTATATAGCTTTTTCCTCACAGAAAGACTGTAATCTTTAATAAAGCAGTTATATTTTTGATAATACACCTATTCTTAGGTCAGCCCCAAAGAAATGATTGCCTGATACTTGAGTACAAAGCCCTGTTCCCCTTGGCTTAGTTTGGTATATCTCTAACATGTCATTTCAATAATTCTGATGAGGCCATCTCTAGTGTTGCTGTTTTACCACATGTAGTCAAGTCAAAGTCCTATACTCTTTCTTTTGTTTCTTATTCAGTGAGCAAACAGATACCTTTATGAATGGACCTTCATATTAACTCTAGACTCACTCAATTGCATCTTCATTGAAACATCCAGAACCCAGACTGCTTCCCTTCATCCTTTCTCACTCATGTAGGCTTAGTCATTGAGGTATCATTGCCATTCTTTAAAATAATATTCTATGTTCTCATTTCTTTCCAGTGTCTCTGCCCAGGTTTCATAGCATCTCATCTCTGAGAAATGTGTCTGGTTTTGTTTTTGTTTTTACTCACCAACCAAACTGAAAAATTTATACTTTGCAAATTTCCTCATTCTCAACTGAAAAAAAAAAAAGATACTTGGAACATCCTTGATTAGAGGATACTAAAATGAGAAAGAACTTCTAAAGAAGAAGTGTCTAAGTTTGTGACTTTTCTGGTCCACAGTGTACAAACAAGAATTGTGTTAGATACATATAGCATCCCCCTGAGTACCGTTGTACAGCTTAGAAAGATAGACAGCTTTTGGACATAAATGCTCCAAGATAAAGCATCAAAAAACAATATCTATATGAGAAGAAAAAGTAACATGCTTGACAGTCTTAAGGAACATAGACTTCTAATTGAAAGATGATAAGAGTTTTTGTAGAATTAACAATACTTCATCCAAACATTTAAAGCTTAGTACCATTTCCTATTAACCATGAGAATGCATAACTACAGGCAATATGAAGGCAATCCTATAAACATAGACAAACATAGGAACAAGTGGATCATGGAAGACTTGCTAGAATGATTGTAGGAGTACATAGTGTTTTTTAGAAAAATAGTGAGGAACATAGTTATAAAGATTATATAGGATAAGAGAACCCCTCCTCACAAAATAATGGACAGAAGTAAGGATTTCATTGTTCCTAATAGTTCTGATATTCTGCTAAAATGCTAAAGCTGAACAGAACTTGTGAAGATTATGGTATCTCTCATGGGACAAATATGCATCATAAGCGTCTGTTATTTTTCCATGGCTGCAAAGATTTTCGTTACCAAATTTTCCTCGAAGGTTTCTCCATATTGTTTAGGAGCATTTAATCAGATATATACATACATAAAGGCAGGCATTTGACCCCTCAGTGGGTGATGTGTGCATGAAGAGTCTACTTCCTGGGTAGATTTAAAGGTAACTGGGAACGTTGCCATTCACCCAGTCACTGCACCCAAACACTGCACGTTAACCAAGTCTCTTTTTCTTTCGAATCATGTACTTGAGATTTTGACAACAAAATTCCAGATCTCTGAAGGTAGAAATCACCTGAGTCATATATGCTATGGTAAGCAATGCTCAATTAGTACATCCAAAAGGCTGGTGAACAAATCACTAGCATGACAATTTAGTAGCTATAAAATCTTAGGGTCAGGGTTCTCACAGAGGGAGCCTAGAATTGAGTCATTTATCCAAATTTATATTCCTGTGAAGTCACAAAAAGTGGTGTTTGCTGTTCGGTGGAAGGGGAAGCTGCGCTTCCCTCTGCTTTCCAGGGAGGGTTTGGGGATGTGTTTCAGGTGTCTCAGATGCTATTGGCCTGCATGCATGGGACACAAATACCTCCTAGCCTTACTCATTCTTACAAAAATGGGGTTTCATATATTCTGTTGTTTCTCTGAATCAGTCTTATCTTTGACTCTTGAGAAACCTGGCTGATTTGTTGCAATTTTAATCAGTCATGTACCAGTTCTTAGGTCATTAGCAATAAACTGTTTAGCCTTGTGACTCTGTTTCCTCATCTGTAACAAAACTGTTGGGAATATTTAAAACTAGAATTGGTGGAGGGGCCCTGCTCATTCCGCAGACTGTGGAAGTCTACCAACTTTATTTATAATTAGCACCAATAGCTATATTAACAACAGATGTTTAGTGCACACCAGGGGAAAATATGATCATCTTTCACACTGTTGTGCACAAGGTTAAGATACCAAGATCTGGGCTCAGGTAGCTTGCTTTCCCCAAGAAAGAGTTTTTTTTTCCATTAGATTTTCTATTCAACTGCTTGTTTTTACTTCACAGTAGGCAATTGAAATTTTTGTATTCTAAGCATATTCCTTTGAACTCTATTCCCTACCTCCTGTTTTACACGTTTCTGAAATATTCCACAGTGATAAGAGTACAGCATCTTCAAATAGTATCAAATCATAACTCTTTTTAGAGATGGGATCTTATGTAACCCAAGCTGGACTTGAAATCACTATGTGGCTGAATATGAATTTGAGCTTCTGGTCCTGCAGCCTACACTTCCAAGACTGGGACTACAGATATGCCCCATGCCTTTTTTTTTTTTTTTTTTTTTATGTCATGCTAGGGATGGAACTGAGGACTTGGAAGATGCTAGGCAAGCACTTTACTAACTAAGCTAGTCCAGGACCAGAATTATAACCATTCTGTCATTCTAATTCCATTCATTTTCCATCCTCACCTTCATCACACATGTTCTAGATCAGGGAATTAAGTTTAGTGTCAGTGTAGTTAAGTAGTGTGCAGTAAATACTGTGTTCATTCCCATCATCCCCAAAACAAAACAAAATGAACAAAAGAATTAGATAATTCAAGGCTTCTCTATGAAGATGCTTTCCCCAATTTCTAATCTTTGTGCATGTTGTTCTACCAAGAAAACATGTCTTTGTTCTTCAAAGATGACTTTTTAGAGAGCAAAGCCGTATCTCACTTACTTTTTGAGCCGTTCATAAGTCCTCTCATTTAGACTTGTTAGGCCTCTGTTTTATGTGCCTCAATTTATACTCTCATTCCAATTCTAACCCTCATATGAGCTGATCAAAATGAGTACTAACAAGGGTTCTAGATTGAGACTAGGGGGAGGGATATGTCATATTTCAAAAATGGACTCTATGTCCAGCACCATGATTTACAGACTAGACACGATTTGGTTATAATCTTCTGGCCCATACATCAACTGACCTATATTCTGGTCCCTGCCATCACTACCATTAATTAGTCACATTTTTTAAATAAATTATTGAAATTCTTTGTGGGCCATTTCCTCATGTGTAAACTGAGAATCATTTCCCTAACTTGCCAACAGCTGTCTGACCTCCTTAACAATTACTGTAAGAAAAGTCAAGCAAATTGATTCATGTTGTTTTTTTAAATTACAAAATGTTATGAAAATACAAAATATTATTAGAGCAAATATTTAATTTGGTTGGAACCTTTTGAGATCACTATACAAGTATGCATAAATGTAAGTGACCTAGTTCTTTTCCATTGGAATGAAGAATAACAATGGCAATACAATCAATCAAGGCACAGGAAGTTTCTCCGACAAATTGTGAAGCTCACATAAATTAACTGTAAACTCAGAAGTTTCTTAGGAATTACGTAGTCAGGATTTTTCAATGAGAAGGCCTCTGACGCTCAGTGAGCTCATGGGAGGGGCTATTGTTCTTGAGCCTGGACTACCTGCCTTGAGAGGCATCCATTGTAGAATTTTCATATTCGAGTCTATAGCTCCTAAGCCTTTCAGTTCCTGAGAGACCAACATACTTGCTGAGGCAGTGAAGCATGCTGACCTGACCACTTTGTGCTTTCCTGTATGTTGCCTTGGAACTCAAGGAAGCATGGAAGCTTGATGGACAATTGGTCTAAGACATTTATCTTGTGTACCTTGTTAAATTTTTAAATATCATTATATCCTGACAACTATATTGATCCTGGAAATTGCCATTATATTCTGTTTCTGATAAAGGCATAAAATGTTTGATAGCTCTCATTAAAATTTTCACAGCCTTAGTCTTGCTATGGCCCATCCAAATGGCCCTGTTTAATTCCTAGCAAACATATCAGGTAACCCTGGCCCAATAAACGAGTATAGCTACTTACAGTCCTTAATATGAAGGCATTTCTGTGATCCAGGCCTGTGCCTTCTTTACTGCATACTTCTTGTGTCAAATCAAGCAAAACTTAAAGATATTCACTAATTCCTAAGTGAATAAAATACATTGTTCATTTGAAAATTCTGTAATATTTTAGTAATGTCTCATTATATTCAACTAACCAGAATATTCTTAAATCCCGATACAAGGAACTTGCACTTTGATATAAGATGTCAGGAAAACCTCTTGGGAGAATCTGAAGGTAAGGACAAATTTTCTTTCCTAAACATACAGTGATTACATATGACTTGTACAGCACCTGCTGGTGACCTGAAAGTAAAATAAGAAGTTCAGCTGCCAGCTGCCAATCCATAGCTCTCCATCCTTGCTTACCATCCAAACTATCTATCATAATATCAAATATGTTTCCTTATTTTAAGGGACCCTAGGGTTAATTCCATCCTGCAACCTTCTGAAAGAGCAACATCTCAACAAGGGTGCTTGATGTACTCACACATCTGAAAAATGAAGGCAAATTGAACTCCATTAAGCCTTCCTACCTCCCATGGGTTCTCTGCACTGTGAGTCCCATGGGAGCAAGTACAGAGTATAATTGGAAGAACTTAATCATTCATTCATCCATTCAAGTGTGAGCTTTACCCAATGCACTATGGGGGAAGAGGATGAAGGTCTATTCATGTGGTCTTTGTGATAACTGGTTTGTCCCTTCATCAGAAATAAGATACAGGAATTTGAGTCTAGTTTTACTATCAACTATGGGTAGAATTTTAGCTTTAACCTCAGCCCTTGTAGAGTAGTAACTATAGTTTTTACTTACATGCACCTATAGGAATCAAGAAAGATTCTTTGCAGTTCTGTAAACTGTCATAAATGATAGCTCCAAAACCATTAATCTTCATCATTGTTATATATCACCCCCCAGCCATATCATTATTCTCTGAAGGCCTAGGTTCTTTTACTTTCCTACCAAGAGCTGCTTCTCAGACAAACTAATCCTTACTGTCGTCCATCACAAGTGTACAGCTGACTTCTTATTCTTTTTTTCCTGCTTCTTTCTCAGCACAAAACGTCCTTTCTTATCTCCAGTGTTCTCTTTCGGAGGTTGCAAGCTCAGTCCCTATGGGAGATAGGCAAAGAACATAAAGTCAGCAGATTGTTGGATGGAAATGAAAAGGGCTTTATAAGAATTGAAGTGAAAGGAAGAGGGCATTTGTATAGCTGCTGTACATTCTTGTTAATTACTTTCAAGGAAAACGTATCACCAGCAGGGCCACATGCACTGATGGTGTCTCTCACAGCTCTCAGACTCACTTAGTCATTCTTTTTTCTTTCTGTCTCTGAGGTGAGCAATCTCAATTGACTTAATACCAATTCTTTGCTTATTCTTCAATAAACAAAGAACATTATAGAACTAAGTCTAGCTTGATAGAACCATGCACATACCAAACCAGACAAAATATCACATGGGAAAAAACCAATAAAACTATTTCTTATGAAATTATATGTAAATATCCATAGCATTTTAGTGGCAAGCTAATGCTATCTGAATTATTATTTATCATGACAAATGTAAGATTGATCTTAAAACTGTAGATTTGTTATAGCATATTAAAGTCACATAATGTAATATATCATATTAATGAAGATTTAAAAATACACAGTTATCTTTATAGACATATAAGTATCACTTTATATTAACAACATCCTATCATGATAAATACTCAATAAATAAGATTAGCTCTAGCCAGTTAAAGATCATTGATAAAAATCACACAGTTAATATCACAGTTATTAGTGAATGGCTGAATCAAGGACTATATATATAGGTCAGTAATAGAAAGTGAGGTGTGGATTTAGTTCAGAGGAAAAAGGTTAAGTAGTTTCTGAATATGAAGTGCAATAGAAGAGAGTTTCCTTTAGTAGTGTTTACATTTTTCCTAGAGGTTCAAGTCAGTAAAGAGTAATGAAAGATTTAAAAGGAATAGTTATAACAATCCCATTTTCAGAGAACATAACATTTGATAGAGAAAACATCAAATAACCTGCAAAAATTGTGTTGGGGTCTACGGTCCTACTATAGCTTGAGATCGTATCAATGTTTGTGGCCCAAGTTACCATTGAAAACCATGCATATATCCATTGTCCATATCACCTCCTAAAGCTGTGGGCTATACTGCCACCAGGGACCATGTTGTGATGAATGGCACCAAACCCAACTGAGTCCCTGTCTGTGGTAGTGCTGCTGTTGAGGGCCATGCTGGGTTCTGCGGTCATGCTGCTGTTGAGGGCCATGTTGGGCTCTGTGGTCATGCTGAAGCTAGAAGCCTTGTTGATATCCATTGACCATACTTCCACTGAAGGCCAGGCTAATGTCAGTGGTGTGTGCTCCCATCTGAAGCCATGTTGTTGTCTGTGGGACATGCTGCCACCAGAGATAAGGGTAATGTACATGGCCCATGTTGGTGGGAGTCCATGTTGGTGACTGTGGCCTAGAAACCATGCAGAAGTCCTTAATCTGTACTCCTGCTGACTGGAAAGGGTAAGAAAGCTACTTTTGCAGTGGTATAAATGACTACAGACTCACATTTGAAACAGGACATAGAAGGCTTCTGTGACAACCCTGTCTTCCAGCCACACACACCTCTTCAAAGTACAGCCTAGGCAAAAATCAATCCAAAAGAACTGGCTTCATGTGGGGGTGCTGGTGGGGGACTCAATTCTCCTTAAGGCTACTAGGAGTTTGGCCATGCTTCAGTGAGTATATAGGCAATGCAAATTGGGCTTGTAATTTTGGTTTTGTTTGGTTTGTTGTCTTTCTTTTACTCTCTTCTTTCTTTCTTCTGTCTTTCTTTCTCTTTTTCTTTCTTTCTTTCTTTCTTTCTTTCTTTCTTTCTTCTTATCCTCTTCTTCCTCTTCATCACTATCTCCCTCCTCCTCCTCCTCCTCCTCCTCCTCCTCCTCCTCCTC
>JADRCD010221450.1:0-21459 GCA_019843815.1 Montemys delectorum | reverse complement strand
CCTCCTCCTCCTCCTCTTTCTCCTCCTCCTCCTCCTCCTCCTCCTTCTCCTCCTCCTCCTTTTCTTCTTTTTGGCAAAAAGAGATCATGAGTAGAGGACTGAAAGACAGAACTGGGAGGACTGGAAAGTAGGTATGATCTAGGTGTATTATGTAAAATTCCCAAATTATCAGTAAAAATATTATGTTGAAAAAAAAGTTTCTGTAACCAGCTGTTGAGTTGATCCAGATTTCATGTTACAAATTATCATTTGAAAGTCAGTTACAATTATATTGGTGAGTGGTACCCAAAATGGGGCATCATTGTCACATTAAAGGTTTATTTATTTTTTTAGATTATGTATTTATTTTATGTATGTGAGTACACTGTCACTCTCTTCAGACAACCAGAAGAGGACATCAGATCCCATTGAAGATACTTGTGAGCCACCATGTGGTTGCTGGGAATTGAACTCAGGCCCTCTGGAGGAGCAGTCAGTGCTATTAACCGCTGAGCCATCTCTCCAGCCTGCATAATTTCATTTTAACACACATTCTCTCTCTGTCTCTCTGTTTCTTTCATCTTTAATGTTATTCATCCTTTCCATTATAAACAAAAGCTAAGTGAAAGGGAAAAGTTCCCTCTTTTGGAGTTGTTTGTCAGTGAGGTCCTATGGACACCACTATTGCCAATAGTTTTGTTACCCTCTAGTACTTGACAACGGCACCTTATTGATGAAGACACCACTTCATAGAGTTCTAGATTATGGAGGAACCAAGCTAGTACTAAACTGAAAGCTTCATTTCAATTGGCTAGCTTTCATAGTGCTAGAAGATGCTATGCATGTTACCAGGGGAGAAAAGTAAGCATTTGTCTTACTTATGTGAACCTTATGATATATAATAATGATTAGCCTGTCAAGATATGCCTACTTGTGCAATAGAGATGCAAACATCATATGACTAACAACCATTTGCTGACTGGATTAAAATTTTGCTCTGGAAGATAAGATCCATACTTTACACTATTGTGGGACAAAGAATCTATGACTAGACAGGACGTAGGCTATAGGACAGTGCTTCTTCAGTTTTCTAATGCTGAAATCCTTTAATATATTTCCTTGGGTTGTGGTGACCCCAGTCATAAAATTATTTTGATTGCTACTTCATAACTATAATTTTGCTGCTATGAATCAAAATGTAAATATCCAGCATGCCAATTATGTGATGTACAATCCTGCTAAAAGTGTCCTTGAACTCTCAAAGAGTTCAATATCCACAGAATGAGAACCACTGCTGTAGGGATGAACATGTTACTCTTATTTTACTAAATAGACAATATACACTGATACCCAATTATCTGTGACTGTATCCATAGATTCATGTATCTCTCAGCCTTCATCTGACAAGCCTCTTTGAGCAATAGATGGTGATTAACACAGAGACCCACAACTGGCCATGTTGTAGAGAATAAGACACTGAAACACCATCCCTAAATAGGCCTATCTCATACTAAGCTTTAGGAATCACTGCAGAAGAGGGTGTGGAAAGAGTATAAAAGCCAGGAGAAGTGAGTGACTGAGGAAACAGTATCTTCTGGACACTGCGAGACGGCTGCACATATGGACTCACAGTGGTTGTGACAGCATGCCTGGGACCTATGCAAACCCATGCCAAACTAAATCCCAGCATGGGACAGGAAATTGGACACAAATTCCCACCCCCAGCACAGGAGCTATTGGCAATTGTTTGCTTCTGGAAGATGGAGAATCAGTCTTTTCTAAGAGTAGAGGCCCTAGTGCATTGATCATGATCCAGTGGAAGGTCATATATCCAAAAATACATGGGCAACACAAATTGCTATAAAATTGTTTGGACATAAGCTTAGATGGGTATGGAAGCATGAAGGATCTGCAAAGAGTTAGGGAATAAAGAGTGAAGATGATCAAAACATGTTATAGGAAAATTCTCAAAGGACAAATAAAAGTATTGTAAAAAGAGAAAAGGAAAGGACAAACAGTAAATAATACAAGAAACTTAAGAGTTTAATTTATGATTGTATTAAAAACAAATTATTTGAAGTCAGTTTCACAAAAAAAAATGCAAAAACTACACACTAAACACCATGAAAGGCTGCTGAAAAAACAGGTAGATAAGATAGCTCAAAGTTATCCATTGAGATCTACAGTTATTGTTATGATGGTAATCTATTCTAACTTGATTTATGGATTGAATGGAATACCTATGAAAATCTCAGCCACATATTAAATTATGCCATAAATACTTTTATTTTTCCCAGTAGCCACCAATTGAGCCGAAATTGACTTTTCGAGTGATAAACAAACACTTGAAAATAGTGTGGTGCTTAGAAGACAAACAATCAAAGTTAGAGAGAGAATCAAAAATTTCACAAGAGTCAGCACTTCAAGCTCACATTGTGCAGGCAACAACTGTATCCAACATGCATAGAGCAGACTCTCACTAAACAGTTATTGAGTGAATGAAAATATTGAATGAATTAAATATTTATTTAAAGAATTCATAACAATTCTAACTTGAGTCTGGCATTGCAGAATCTCTGTTTGGAAGAGATCATTTTGAAGTCATTAATCCAACTTCCCTCTGATGTTTAAGTACCATGTTCTCTGTCCCTCCTAACTGATCATCTACACTTGAGTTTGCTTCTCCATATATTGAATTCATGTATTCTCAGTGTGGTGCATCTTTGAAGATTCAGTGGTTTGTTCTGCATTTAACTAGCTAAAGTTTATTGAGAGCTTACTTCCAGCCAGTGAGCACAGGGGTACCCAAAGAGAAAAAGATTATTGCTTTATGCTGTTAGCAATCTAGTGTGGTGAGGAGAAATAGATTTGTGAAAAACACGTTTTTATTGATTATTAAATGTACAAAAAAAAAACACACAGCAAGGGAAAAACCATGTGCTGGGAAGGTACTTGAGCAAAGACTGAATTTCAATGAAGGAGATGGCTGTGACTTCAGCATCTGTAATGGAAATATGTCCAGTATTAGAGACAGCAATATAACACTCCTGAAACCTGGCACTAGACAAAGAACACAGAACACAGTCTTAAAGGGCAGGAAATTCTTCAGTTATATACTTCTGGAAAATACATATCATATCTATCTACCTGGAACTCAGTCAAAACAAAGTTATTTTACTGTTGTCAGTGCAAAAATAACCTAAGGGTCTAAGCTACATACTAAACTGCAAAGAGCAGAATAGCTTTGCTGCTAATTTATGAGGTGTCTTTTAGGAAAGTTTTTCTCCTCTTCAGGATGAAATTTTCTTGTGCATATGGTGACTAAATTCTAGGGTCCCATCTAGCTTCAAATACTGTTGTTGAAGGAAAATTGCCATGACTCAAGGACAAGCAAAATATGAGCAAACAGCATAACTACAGGAGATGTGGGGAAGCTGCTGACTGCTTTCCTGGTCTGTAATAAAATCTCCTCCATTCTGTAAGTATGCAAATCAAGGTCACAATTTCTTGTCTCTTCCTTCACTGTATCCTAATCTACAATCCTCCTCCTTATAATCTGTGCTCAATCGAGTCTTCAGAACAAGGATTCAAGCTTAGTTCCAACTCAGGATTCAGGTACAATGGTAATATGGATACATTCCAATGTGAACAAACACAGTTTAGGAGGGTCTATGGTGGGTGTATTAAGTCTCAGCTTTACATCAGAATTATGTTAGCTTTGAAAAATCCCAGAGTCCAGGCTACTACACTAAAAGAATTAAATTAGGATCTCTGGATGATTATTTAATATTCTTCACATCACTCTAATGGGCGGCTGTGGCCAAGAACTTTTAGACATGCCCAAGCTGCAGGCTGTGGGCAGTATTAAGCCAGGATAGCTATGAATGTAGCATAGCCCAATGCTGGGAATTATTTAAAATTTCCTCTTTATTATTAGTTATTATTATTATCATTATTTTTTTATTTTTATTATTACGTGTGTTAGAGGGATAGGGCATGGGCATGCCATGGCACTGATGTGGAGGTCAGAAGATGGTCAAGTAAAGTCAAGTATCACCTTTCATATTTATATGGGTTTAAGAGCTCATTAAATTTGGCTGCCAGGCTTGTATTGTTGGACAGAATGCACCTTGCCTGCTAAGATATCTCTCACTCACAGGAGACTTTGTTTTTTTCTTGTGTGATATGTGATAAGTGTGTGTGTTGAGGGGGGGGTTATTGTGTTGCTCCTGCCATATAGCGTCTGTAGTAATGTCATAAGGTTAAATGTTGGATATCCCTGTGTTACTTCTAGGGAGAAAAGCTTGATTTTCGCAGTGGGCACAATATCCAAGCTTCAACATTTGCAGGGTATGAATCCCTGGGAAAAATCTTGAGTTTTATTTTGGAAGAGAAGTCTCTACCATATAAGATGCTGGTTGATATATTTTCCCCTAAATTTTATTTTAGGTTCTAATCTATCAAATTTCCAATTTTACAAAGTTATGCACTAACTCTGAGAAGACAAATGTCTAAGTGATACTTTTTGGATATCGCAAATCTTTACTCAAAGCCCTGAAATAGAAAACTTCAAAAAAGATAGAGATGAAATATCCAGAGATCCATTGAAAGAAAAAGTACGAAAGTATGTCCTGGTAGCTTGGCTGTGGTGATAACAGTCAACAAAAGTACATGTTTCTATTATCAAATTTTTGTGATTGCTATTATTTCAAACTATAGTAGCATCAGACAACAGCAGGTATTATCTCAGTGCACTGAACCAAGGTTCTGGGCACAGATTAATTGACTTCTCTGACTTAGAGGCTCTAATGACTTTATGGTTATCTCAAGGCTCAGCTGGGAAAGATTTTCTGCTTAGATTACAAAAAAATAGGTGTGAGCTGGATTAATCTCCTCACCAGCTATTGGATTGAAGCCTTATTTAGTTACTTCCAAATGTTCACTGGAAGCTTATTTTAGTTCCTTGTTATGGATGTGAGGCTCTAAAAGCTATACCACAATATAGCAGCCAATCAGCATTGAGAAGACAAAAGAGGGTCCTCACCAAAGATTTGCTAGGAGCCACTTTTAAACTTGGATAACTAGCCATGGAAGTGACATCTCATCACAGCTGCCATATTTTATTCATGAGACATGAGCTTTGGAACCTGGGACCACATTAGAAGCAGGGAAGTTTGCTTTTCTGCAGCTACTGGTTGTCAGAAGAGAGATCCACACTGCTTTTAAGTTTTACTATTATTTTCTCTTCTTTTAAATTTGTGAGAGCCAAAGCCCATATTACACTATTACTATAGCTGGATATTTAATTTATTGTGGCCTCATTCTTAGCTGGACACAATTAGTAAGGTCTAACCTGTGATATTTAAATAAATAAGTCAAGCATTTCTCTCTAAGTGTTCACTAACACATGAGAAAAATACACTGTTGGAGATACAAATTTTACTACGGAGAAATCACATGATAACATATAACAGGTGATGGCTATTCATGGTTCTTTGATAATTAAAATCTAAATGGTTTCTGAAGCACAAATGCATAATCAATTTAACAGGACAGTTTGAACAAAGGCTTGATGGCAGGAAATTGGAGGGAATACTCAATGGCTGAGAAGATGAGCTATGACAATCAGATATAAAATGGAGAAGTAAAACTGGGTTTATTCCACCAGAAATAAAGGAGAATCCACACAAGAACACAACAAACAAAACCAGAAGTTCACACCCAAGACAAAATCAGGAATCCTGTATTTAAACGAGCATATACCAACATTGTGACTGAGACTGAAGTCAGTGAGCAGTGCAGGAAATGTCATAGAGGGAGATAACTTAGGAAACTCTGAAATGTGTAGCCCAGAGGATTTGGGGGGATTTATAAGACAAAGGCAATGGTGAAAATATTTTCATATCCAGGTGAATAGATTTATACTAGTGATTCATAAAGAGTCTCTGGAAGCAGGAAATGGGATGGAGCCTTATTCATTCCTATGACCATGTAACATTCTTTTATTTTGGAATGTGTTTCTCATTTGCTTGTATAAGTGAGAGCTTTGTTATTATGGATTGTGTGTGTGGTGGTATGTTGGAAGTGATAACAACACATGACATAGATCTAAAGCCTTGTAGTGAAACTAAGTCATGGACCAAATTTGGGTCTCTGTGATACTTCTTACTAGTTCTGCAAATGTCTGTTTCTTGATTCTTGGATAGTGCAGCTGAGAAGATTATCATGTCCTGTAACTAAATGGGGGAATTAAGCTGACATTATTTTTTTGCTTTGTTTCATGAGGGTTATTTTAGGTTGGTTACAATTTGGAGGTTGCATAGGCATGAATTCTTCATTAATGGATTTCATGTAGCATATCTAATAAATAAGAATACATGGAGATTGCAGGAGAAAGGAATGTCTATTTTTATCCAAGGGTATTTGAAGAAGCCAGGATGGAATGTAGGCTTGGCTCTCATGAAAGAGCATATGTCTTTACTGTATTGCAAAGCCACCGTGCAGAGAGGAAAAATACTTTTTGGCCGGTGTTTTAAACATATATATATATATATATATATATATATATATATATATATATGTTTAAAATCACCAAACTGTTGTAAGTTGCCAATGAAAGATTAATTTAAGACAAAGATTCAAGATACTACAATGACTTAAGAAGTAATCCAGGAAGTTTTGGTATGGGTATACAAGTGTAGAGGAAGTAAAGAAACCCTTTACTTGTCGATGTGTATACTGTGCCTCAGGTACATTTGGAACCTCTGGGGAGTGATGTGGAACACACCTCAAAGTTCCATCAGCAGTGCAAAATACATAATATTCATCCTAAAGCATTTGCTCACATTGATCAAAACTGCTCTCAGAGGCCATTGATTCTCAAATACATCTGACCAGCTATGATAGAGAATGAGTTCTCTAAAAATCAGCTCTAGGGAGAGGAGATTGCCTGCAGCAGGTAAAAGCAATATGGAGGCCCAGCACATAGTTGAGAATCAAATGGAATGATCAAGGCAGCAATGGAAGAGGAACTGGCAACATCCACATCTTTGTGTGTTCTTGGCATAAAGCCTCCTCCTTTGCAACTGGCAAAGCCTAGCCTTCTCACCTTTAATTATGTATTTATTGAGCAGATACCAGACGATAGCCACTGGGGATACAGCAGGAAGCAAAGCAGACAGACACGTTCTTTGCTCTTATGATGCCTGTGCTGAAGTGAGGGTGACATAGAATTAACCCAGCAATTATAATAAAAATTGTATGGCAAAGTTTTTCAAACATACAAGAAAACAGAGAATTTCGTAATGATCATTCAGTTATTCATTATTCAGTTGGAAAACGGATCCCAGCATATTGTTACATTTGTTTTGTCTTGTTTTATGGATTTTGTTAAGTTATTTTAAAGTGAATTATGGTCATTGCAATATGGACCCCTCTGTCTTTGTGTGTGTGTCTCAAAAGACATTGTAGAATGAAGAAAATATGGGAGCAGAGTAGGAAGGGAAGAAAGGATAGTAGGAAGGAAGAAGCAAAGGAAGAGAAGGAAGGTGTCATTAGTAAGTAAAGAAACACTATATCTAACAAAATCAGGAATCCTTCACTTTAGCATTAACTGAATATGTCCTTCAGCAAAATCCAAGAGTACATAGGTTACTCTGTCCTATGTAACACTCTGATTCTCTCTACCATCATTTTTCTTTAAAAAGAGCGAGAAGTCCTGGGTATAAAATCTGCTGTTAATCTTGGGACTGACTAATTGGGTCAGAGGCCAAACTGGGCTAAGAAAAAGATAAAACAAATTTACTGATTTATTTAACTGTGAAGTCAGGTCATAATACAATTAATAAGCTATTTTCCACCTACCCATGAATGAAATAATTTATCAGAGCAGCCTCATTGTTGAATTCATATTTAGAATTTCTAATAACCTTGGTGAGATGACAGAAACACAAGGAGTCTTAGTTAACATGGGTTGCTAGTGGTGGATTTTTGATTGAAAGTAGAGCAATGTGACTCCAACCTTTAGCTTAAGTTGGATGTAAGGACCTAACTTATATTTTAAGAATGCTTCCTTCATAGCATTCTTTTTTCCCTGACGTTTGGGCACTCATGTTTGGATCACTACTTTTGTTTAATCTACTATTGGGGTAAATTGTTCCAGCAGAAATTCTATTCCTCATTTTACACTTTCAGCACAAATAAATAAATTCAATGGCATGTTATTGGTTTTTTTGGATAGCCTCATTGCCATTGTAATCCACTGTTCTATCAGGCCTTAAGTCTGAAGAATTGTAAGAACAAAAAAAAAAAAAAAAAAAAAAACCCAAAAACATACAGATTGGGTACACACAGACACATACTCATCCCAACAGAGAATGGAAGAAACATTGAAGTGTTTCTGCCAGAATGGGAGCTGAATACTAATGTCACAAACTCTCTCATGAGCATTTTTCAGTCTCAAGAAGAGCTCGCACCATGAAACCTGTCTTCTCACTGGAAAAAGGAAGGCAGTTGAACAACCAGGGTTCCTTGAGATACTTTTCAACTTTGCTTTCTAATTCTTGTCCAGTACAAAACATGAAGATGAGAAATCAGAAGAGAGCTGTCCAAAGTGAGGAAACTTAATGGCAGAGTGTGAGTTAAAAAGCTGAAACTCTCCCAGTCCATAGCCAATTGCTCTCATGTCTATAGCTATTGAAATGCAGAAGGCCCTCATAAAACCTCTATTAAAAAAATCCATTCCTGGCATAAGTTCTTAGCTTGGAAATCTAGAGGACTTCGAAGGAAAAAAAAAAAAAAGGATTGAAATACAATTATTGTCCTCATCTAAAAGAAAATATTTAGTCAATAATTCTTTGTAAAGCCCCCAAAACAGACAAAAAGAATTTTTCAGGTGATCCTCAAGATTAACCTGAGATTCCACAGGAATGCAGAGCTGTGGAGATGCCAAGTAGTTAGGACAGGTCTGATGTCATCAAAGTAGTGAACAACTACAGACAGCTCACTTGGCGTATCATCAAAGCTGTTGACAGCAAATGAGAGAAAGTCCACCCATGCCTGACATGTCTGGATCTGTGTGAACTCATGTTGATCCTCATCCTCCCTTTGAAGTAAACCGACCCAGTGCCCAGGTAGTCAATTTAGAGACCACCTCTCATCTTTGGTCCAAGAACATAACAGGGCAGCTCTTCTAAAACAGAAAAAGGAATTGGACTTTTCACTTCATATCCAACTTTAGACAGAAGAGAAAACTTTGGTAATGAATGGGTAGCATAAAGAGTCTAAATGAAGCAAAGAAACCAGTTCTTTAGCTACACATTTTTAATTCCTATATGTGCTGCAGAAATTCAACAAAATTACAGGAGAAAAACTGAATTAACAACCATTTGTTAATCTATCCTGTTTCCCACAATTGAATGATTCCTACTTTTTTTGTTATCACAAAAGATATAATGTCCCATTGTTATTTAGTAATTGCCTATCTTCCTTCACACAAGATATAGTTGTAAGTAGTTATGTATAAGTACTGTTGAAACAGATAAATTATTACTCTACTGATGTCTTCTTCAAATATCAGATAACTCTGCAACTTTCTATGAAAGGATGCTATGGTATGGAGAAGAAGAGAAAGATTTCATAGCATGTTGGTCTGGTGTTCTATTCCTGTGCAACACGGACCCAAGTCTCAGATTTAGACCTTTCTTATTATTATTATTTCAAGAATTTGAAGGTTTTCGTAGGATTTGTAATTACTATGGAAGAATTCAGCTTATAAGCCTCACACTATAGTGAAATTTTTTTCTTTTGACTTTTCCAACCAGTGATGTACTTGGTATTAAAGGGACTTCTCTCTTTCTATATCCTTTCACATATGACACTGAGAAAGGAGAATGCTCACAAATCCCATTTAAAATTATCCTAGAAGAACAACAATATCAATCAACCACTCCCCCCAGAGCTGTAGAGACTAAGCCATCAAGAAAGGAGTACACATGGCTCCAGCTGCATATATGGCAGAGGATGGCTTTGTCATGCATCAATGGGAGGAAATATCCTTGGTCCTATGAAAGCTCGATAGATGCCCCAGTGTATGGGAACTGAAGTTGGGAAGGTGGGAGTGGGTGGGTGGGTAGAGGAACACCCTCATAGAAGCAGGAGGAGAGAGGATGGGATAGAGGGTTTTGGGGAGTGCTGGAAAGGAGATAACATTTGAAATGTTAATAAAGAAAATATCCAATAATTTTTTTAAAAGGCAGGGGCTGAAAGCCAAAAAATAAAAATAAAAAATAAATAAATAAATAAAGTTATCCTATGATAAATGACCCTCCACTAAAATTCAAAATTACACAGTATCAAGGAAGTAGAGAGACTTTCCAAATCTCTGGAATCTACTGAGCCTTAGAAACTGGTGCTCCCAGTTCCTACACATTTTTGCTTGTTTCTAAATAGCTTAACAGTAGCATATAACATAAATTTCATTACCTTGTTAGAAAGATGAGGAAGTTGAGAATCAACATCATTGGCCACTCTTACCAAGAAGGCAGAGTAACAGGCAGCAGCCTTGGGGGCCAAAGTTGAATTTAACTCACAGTCCATGTTCTGCCTGTAGTTAATTTCTTTTACAACTCTTTAATGTCATAGTGTTGCATCTTAGTAAAATAACTCATGATCAACAATACAATAATATCATCAGACAGTCATGGTAGTTTTCACTTAAAAGGTCAATAGTTGAGTAACAAGATAATTTGCATGTAATAGTCTTTCAGTAAAATACTTACTCCAGGCAGAGTAAATGTTCTGAAATGTACTACATGATACAACTTGGCTTTGTTTGGTTGATATCCCCTATGCTTATTTGGTTATAAAATGCTGTTTCAGATAACATTTTTTTTTCAAGAAAGGGTTTTTCTGTATAGCCGTGGCTGTCCTGGAGCTCACTCTATAGACCAGGCTGGCCCGTCTCTGCCTCCAAAGTGCTGGTATTAAGGCATGTGCCACCACTGCTCAGCAATAACATTCTTTAACTTCTTATGAAGATAGAATCTCATTGAACAGTGCTCTGGGGAATAAAAAACACAAAACACCATCATGCTATCTTCTCATTTTATGAGTAATACTACTACATTAGCATGAAATTGTCATTTATGAATGACAATATTTTCTCAGAAAGAGGAAATAGTTCAAATTTGGAAACACCACTAATGACTGGTAGACATGAAAACAGAGATTGGAACTCCTTTAAAAAATATGTTATGTCAGTGAAGCATTGGCATAGAATATCAGGTAGGCATTCCTAATCTTCCTGCTTTTCTCTGGGAAACAGTTCCTACATTGCTCTTCTCAACAAAACCTCACCACTTGCCAAATGAAGGAAGTATCCTCTGCTGCAGCTATCACCCACTTTCTTTCTCTCCAGGAAGCAAGTAGGAAAAGCAGGAAAGTGCCATTTCTATGTCTTGTGCTGAAACATGATATCACCAATGAAATGTTGTATCCTTTCATGTTTATCTTAGGCATAGCTCTTTTCTTCTTAATTTCCCCAGTTAGCAACCAAATTTAGACACTATACACCTTCCTGTTTCAATATACAATGTGCTTATGCATATGTGTGTGCACATGTGTGATTGCATGTGATTACATGTACATGTATGTGTGCACAAATGTGAACATGTATGTGTATGTGCAATAGTTTGTGTGTGTGTGTATGTGTGTGTGTGTGTGTGTGTGTGTGTGTGTATGTTTTACATATTAAATTTGGGCATTATTTTCCTGTGTGCTATCTTCTGCTTCCTCCAGTTTATTTTATTCACAGTGTTGAAAGACAGTAATCATGGTGACCATCTCTTCTGGTTTTAAATTCCTCAGGGTACTCGGCCCATAGCAGAAGTTATTATGTAAAACTATTAACTCAAATAATCAGTTTTCAGCACTTCAAAGGATCTTAAATTATAAATTCCCAAATTTTAAAACTTCACAGGAAAAATGACAAAAATGTGGCTCAAAATGATGGAAGATTAGGCCCAGTAGCAACAAACTAGAATTTACATCTAGTACTGAGCCTTTAAGGAGCCTAAGAACTTAATCATCTGTCTTATCAGCAGTTGTTATGTGTCCTCACATGCTGCTGACACCAACAGGAACTTCTGGGCTTTTCTTTAACTTGCAGTCACAAAACAAAGAAGTCTCCTAGATTTCCTCCCCCTCGAGGTATGGCTTCTCCCTCCCAAACTATAGAGGTTCTAGGGAAGATTGCCAAAGGATGTGCACACCCTCTTACATTGTCTCGACATCTGAGGTGAGGTATAGAGTTGGAAGTGATTGGCTTGGACCATGCCAGTGGAGCTAATGGATCCTTTACGTCCAAGCCAGTCATGCCTGTGGCATGGCCCCATTTGAAAAGCTGAGCTAATGCTGAGTCTGAAGAGAATAAGCAGTGATATGGAGAAGAGGGAAAAACAAAATCACAGAATCTGTTCTTGGTTTGTAAGAAAGGGAACCAATCTAGATCTCCATGGCCAGAAGAATGGATTCAGAAAATATGGCACATGAACATAGAATTTTAGTCAATAGTAGGAAAAAACTCTAAGACTATGATATCTACAGAGGAAGTGGGTAGAACTGGAAATTATTGCAAACAAAGACAAATGCCATATGTTTTTATGTAACCTTTAAATTTTCAAAACCTACTTTGAATGGTCGTTCCTAAATTCTTTAATCTCCCTTCTAGCCCACCACACACCAGAGGTAGTAGAAAAGAAAAGTTATTTGGATATGGGGGAAATAGACCTGTTTAGGAGTTGTTCTTTGGAGCAAATCACATCTGCATTGTCAAGAAATCAGCAGTTGAGTTCACAGGATTCAACAGTGGCAGCTCCATCCATTTGCAATTATACCAACAGTCCAGTTCACTAGAGTTGGGATAGCAAACATGAATCTGCTGATCCACCCAATATAACTGATTTTCTAAAGGTCCCTTAATGTATGTGTGTGTGTGTGTGTGTGTGTGTGTGTGTGTGTGTGTGCATGTGCATATATCTGTGTACATGTGCATGTATTTGTATCTCTCTGTATACATATATGTATTCCTGTCTGTGCATGTGTGTATCTATGTGTGTGTGTGTGTGTGTGTGTGTGTGTGTAGATCATCACATTAGAAAGACAACCATGAGAGGGAAGAGACCTTCAGAATGAGTGGTGGGAGAAATAAGAGAGGATAATGGAATTCATATGATCTGAAAAGAGAACCATGGATAATTAGACAAAAATAACAGGACCAGAAAAAATGGAGGATAGGGAATACCATGGGGAAGAAGGACAAATAAAAACAGAATATCATGGTACATATGTATGAAAGCACCATACCAAAGGCTATTATTTTGTATGCTAACTTAAAACAATAATCACAAAAACAACAATAATAATAAATATTACTTTCAAAAATGTATTTTCAATATCTTGACTATAAATTGAAGAAAATGGAAGAAAAAAGTCATTAATATATTAATATAAATTTATCCAGAATTAAAGGACATGGAAGAGCAGTGTAAAAAATATTAATGGGAAAAATCACTATTTAAAAATAACTGAAAAGCTCATTTGCCAAATTTAGACTATTACCTTTTTAGACATGGATTCTTAGTCCCAGTAATGGTGCCCAGTATGAATACTATCTCACAGAATGGACCTTAACTCCAGTCAGAAAGTGGTTGACTATTCCTGTAACATTCATGCTACTATTGCACCAACAGTCATGTCTTGCCAGGCCAATTTTTAGTGCAGCTATCAGGATTTACAACTATGTAACACTTTTCTCCCCTAGTATCATGCATAGAACTTTCCAGCACTATGAAATTTAGCCAAGAGAAATGAATCTTCCATGTCACTACAAGCTTAATTTCTCCCCTTGTCCTCTAACTAAAGTATGTGCTGTCTTCTATAATAGGATCATATCATCAAAGTTCCAGAGAGTACCCAACAGTAATGCTTTTAATTCGAGAAGAACTCCATTAGCCAACAATGAGAAAAAAAGGTAGTTCATACCTGGTGGTAAACTTGATCACTTATAACATCTGGGAGAGACATTGACTCCTGTAGTAGATAACTTCATTTAAACTGCATACACACACACACACACACACACACACACACACACACACAATTTAGGCAGTTTCTACAGCAGTAAGTTTGCATATAGCCTTTTCAAAGGTCACTCTTTAGTATTATGTATCTCTCCTTATATTACTCCCTTTACCTTGCTTTCCCATCCCTTATCCCACTTAAATTTAATTCCAAAAGTTTAGATTCCCATATAATCATCGATTAAGATTTCCACTCAGACTATTGATGGAGGAAATCTTCCTTTCGTTTCTTGACCAAGTCCTCTCTTCTTTCATGCTGTTGCTTGACTTGAGTTGTAATGCTCCCCACTCACACTCCATGTCTAATCCATCAGCACATACTCCTTGCTCAGTCTTCACAGTATGCCTGATATTGGGCCCAATATCATTGCCTTCACTACTGCTATTGTGAAACCATCTCTCTTCTGAGATAATATCACCTACTGATCTTTCTGCTTCTACTCTTGGGCTGTACTCCTCACTGAGGAAGTTACCTCACAGTAGTAACAGAATTTAAGAATATAATACTAACAAACTACACATTCAAAATCTGCCAGTGTTTCCAATCACACCTGAAATAAAATAAATTCACATATAAATAGATTCCTTGGAGTTGTAATAAATATCACAAAATTTTGTTCTTATTAATAACCTCAAACCCAAGTAGTGGAAAAAAGAAATCTGTCACAGCAATCTGTTCCCTTCAGACATGCTTCTCCGACCATTGAAAGTTGTCAATTGATAGGTATCATAGTTCTAGAAAGCTTTGACTCAGTTTCTGGAAATGGATATTAAGATATTTACTACTTTTATGAATAAAATGGGTCTTGTGCAAATGCTCTAAAGTTACACAAGGACTTTTATAACATAGTTTCTTAAAAGTCCTTAAGGATTCAGAGAGAGTAACTAATCATAAGCAAAGCACTAAGCCAGTGTAATGAACAACATAAATCCCAAACTTTAGTACAGGTACTACACAATACTGCTTGGCTAGCAGCAATGTGTTATACATAGTTTTACATTTTATTCCTTAGAGCTAGAGAGATGGCTCAACAGTTAAGAACATTTACTGCTGGCCAGCAATGGTAAAACATGTTTTAATCCCAGAACTCAGTAGGCAGTGGTAGGCAGATCTCTGAGTTCAAGGCCAATCTCGTCTACAGAGCAAGTTTCAGGATAGCCAAGGCTATACAGAGAAAACCTATCTTGAAAAACCAAACAACAAAAGCAACTTACTGCTATTTCATAGAACCTTCATTCAGGACCCAGTAGTCACTCTGATAAACTCATAGCTACTCAGGACTCCAGCTCCCAGGGACTCAAATGTATCTGGCTTCTACAAGTATCAGCACTTATGTGCATAGGACCACACACACATCACATCATTAGAGTATAACAACAACAACAACAACAACAACAACAACAACAACAAACCCTCTCAAATAGTTGTGTGGCAATATAAACTCATCATTATTTGGGAAAAGAGAAGTGATTTTCAAACAAAATGACATGTCTCTCCTTCCAGAAATGCCTCGTGAAGTAGAGACATACCAATAACTGCTAAACCACCAAAAACATAAGTGCAAGTGGAGTAGGTAGTGCAGAAGATGCATTACCAATCACTATTTCCTAAAATTGTGCAAACCTTTCAATAAATTCCAAATAAAATGACAGTATGTCTATAACAATTATGTAACTATGGAAATACAAAATATATTACCTTAGAATACACAAACAACACATTTATTATCACCCTTACCAATGAGAAAGTTAGGTTCCAGAGAGTTTAAGGCATGTCAATTGATAGGTATGTCAATGAGAAAAGCAGAGAAAATAAAGAGCAAGTCAATAGTAAAGAGAACATAGCAACCCCTCTTTACCAACTCTTATGATCCTGTTTTGGGGGGATATAGAGAAAATGATTATCCTAAATATAATAAGAAAAAACATACCTGTGTCTACCAGGAAGCCAGATATGACTCTGCTCACTTCCAGTGCCTAACTAAAGCAGGTTGAAAGCCTGGCATCCCTACTTTTATTTTGTATCTCCTTCTTCTTCTTCAAATAATTTGTCCACCTCCTCATGTAGGCATGCTACCTGGACAAGGAGTGAACATCTAGAAATCGCCCGTGAGTGCATTCCAACCCTTTCCATTTAAAATGCAAGAGTCAGAGAGTCAGCTCAAGGAAGCTTAAAAACTACACTGGTTGTCTATTTTAATAACTGGTCACACTGAAGCAAGGTCACCCAACACAATGTGCACAGCTTCTTAGGAGTTTATGTATTTATTTATGAGCAAGACAGCCTGCCGTTTCCTTTTAATCCAGCACTGCTCTGACCTGACGTTGTTTATACTTTCCCATTTGCGAGGCTTCCAGTCACACTTTAAAGGAAGCAATAAGGCAGGGCCAAAGGAAAAGCACTCACACCCAGCAGCCAGAGGCACTTCAAGTGCTTTCTGTGAGGACTGAGGTGAAGCTCTTCAGTTGTCATCGTTTTTATTTTTATTGTGGTTTGTTTGTTTGTTTGTTTGAAGAAATGGTCAGGAAACACAGCTCCACCTCTGCAATACCCTTGCTTCAAATGCCGTAGCACCTCGAGTCTTCCTTATTATGGAACTTGGTATCACTCAAACAAGGTGGCCAACGATAGGTATATGCATTGGGCCAGCAGCTTATAGTCCACTAGGATATCATATCATCGAAGGGAAGTTGAAGTGACAGGATGTGGTCAGGTTAGAAGACAGTCTGTGGGGGCTGGAGAGATTCCAGAGGTCATGAGTTAAATTCCCAGAAACCACATGGTGGCTCACAACCATCTGTAATGGGATCCGATGTCCTCTTCTGGTGTGTCTGAAGATAGCAATAGTATACTCATATATATGAAATGAATAAATAAATCTTTACACACACACACAAAAGAAAGGAGACAGTCTATGGAATGCTGAGGAATAATCCCCAGCTCCAGTTCTCTTTGGAGGGTAAGTTTCTTACGTCTTCAAGTTCATAGCAGGGATGGGCTCAAACAGTTTTTGGAGGGAAGGAACTGATCTATTATAGTTGCTGGTCAAAGCCAGCTTCACCTTTCAGTTTATGGCACAGCAAAGGATGAGCTCAAGCTTTGGAATCAGGCATTTACCAAGTGTAACTTGGATAACATTCTTCTTAGTTTCACTTTTACTATTTCGTTTGAAAGATGATGTAAGTAAATACTACTGCAGATCTGTGGCTTTATGTGGATTTATGTAACTATATACTTAGATGAATATAAGATGCAAAGTATATTTCCTGCCAGTCAGGATTCAATTAGTTTCGATTTCTTTCTTTTTTCCTATTTTGAGTATCCAAAGAAGACAAGCTGTACAAGAAGTACAGCTGCCTAGAAAATAGAACCTTTTCCTTTTTGTGGGGTCCTAACTGTATGGTTAATAACAATGTCTTTAGTCCCATTTCTGTCATAAAATATTTAATGTATGGTCAAACTAAATATCATAAGTGTTTAGGGTTGGAAAAGCAATTACTTAATATCCAATTCAGTGCTTGTATGTTGTTACAGTCCCTTAATAACATCAATATCCCTCTAGCTGATCTGGGATCATGGTATGTAACCATATAAACTATACCCCAAAATAGAAAAGCTAAATTCAAGTGACTTGAGAGTCCTAAGTGGTTAATATGGATTTACAAATTGTACAGTTTAATTAATTTCCTCTTGTCATTAATGACTTAATGGTCATTTAGTATTGTCTTGTTCAGTATCCATGTGTTCATATTACTTATATAATTAATGTCTTCTGCTATTGATTTTTGCTCTATTAATGTGATAAAATCCTAGAAATTGTTTTAAAAAATCTCTGCCCAGAAGATTGTGAAGATCCAATCAGCAAAGAGAGAGAAAAGTTTTTCTAATTTAAATATGACCAGCGATTAGTATCTATAATATATAAAGAAATCAAATTTAAGCACAAAGGAGCTTAGCTTATCCAGTCAAGAAATGAACAAATTAATTGAACAGTTTTAACAAGAAAGACAAATGGATTAAAATGTATAAAAATATTCAATATCCAATATCCTTAATCAACATGAGGATGACATCTCATCCCAGAGTAGCTATCACCTGAAAAAAAAAAAAAAAAAAAAAAACAACTGACAATAATGCTGGCAAGGATGTTGGAAGGGAAGACAAGAAATCATCACACATTGTTAATGTGAATATAATTTAGGTATCCATCGTGGAGATAAGAATAGAGGGAGGTCTCTCAAAAAAGCTAAAACTGGAATTACCATCCAATCTAGATGTACTGTTCCTAAATATGTATCCAAAGAAATCTAAGTCAGCATGCAACCAAGATAGTTCTGCATTCTTGTGTTAATTACAGTATTATTCGTAGCCATGGTGTATAATCTGCTTAGACCTATATAAATAGATAAATGAATAAAGAAAACAAAGGACATATACACAATGGAGTTTTATTCAGCTCCAGAAAGTAATGAGTTAAGTTTTCTTTGCAAAAAATTAATGAAACAACATTCTATCATATTAAGAGAAAAGTCAGACTCCAAAGCATATCACGTTTTCTCAAAATGTAAATCTACATTATCTATTACATACATAACTTCGAATGTATGATATAAAAGTAGAAAGAAGGCTATGTGGGTAGAGGAATATGTTTAAAGAGTGGGTTAGAAATTGTAACAAGAGAAAGTTATGGTGATTAAAAGGGGATATGTATTTTTTTTGTCATACAGGATTTTGGTTTAGAGAGATGGGAGATATAATAGATGATAGATAGATAGATAGATAGATAGATAGATAGATAGATAGATGATAGACACACAGATAGCTGATAGATATGTTCATACATACATACATAAAGAGATACATAGTTATGGTAGGCAGGAAGATACATAGATGATAGATAGATGACAGAGACAGACAGACAGACAGATAGACAGATATAGAGAGACAGAGATAGATATATAGAGTTAAAGAGATAGGTAGATGATAGATGGATATTTTGATACACGTGTATCATTGTACTTTCTTCCTCTTACTCATCATTATCCTTTCTTTTCTCTCCTGCATCCTGCTGTTGCCTTTCTTCCCCCAAATTGATTTCACACAAGAAATTAGAGGGAACATTCTGATATTTCCTTTTGTGTGAAAAGTCCTAAAGGAACACACTATCTTGTGTACTAACAAAAAAAAATTAATTAAAACATAGAAATTTACATTAGAAGTAAAGGCCAAGCATTTATGGT
Organism: Montemys delectorum; assembly: GCA_019843815.1. Taxonomy (NCBI): domain Eukaryota; kingdom Metazoa; phylum Chordata; class Mammalia; order Rodentia; family Muridae; genus Montemys; species Montemys delectorum. The sequence goes on along the minus strand of JADRCD010221450.1, from coordinate 2,101 downwards.
GGTCAATTTCTCCTTTATCCTTTCCCCCATCTTTTGCAGTGGACTTTGATGGCTTAACTCTCAGGAAGGTATATGAAGAAGCAAAAAGATAGCTAGTAATTGATGGAGGAATGCCCTCCTACGAAGGCATGTGGTTAGGATGGTAAGATTCACTTGGCTCTGAGTTTTACAAACTACAAGCACTTCTCTGGGTCCTAGCGGTCTCAGTTTCAATATTCCCTCCTAAAGAAACCCATCAGATCCTCCAACTCAACATGACTATGCCAGTCACAACGACACTGTTAAAGACCCCACTTATAACAAGTGTTCGCATAACAAGATTTCTCCTAAACTCCTGTAACCCTGATATTTCCAGGTTTACTAGTCTGTCTTCTCTCTCTAGCTGTTGGCTAGGACAAAGAGCTTTACATGGCCAGCTCACTGTTTCCCAGAGTGCGGAGCAGAGTCAGCCACATGGGAGCCATTCTCTGACGAACGTGTTCACTAGATGAGTAAATGAACTCATGCCTTCTATTTTAACTTTTGTGCTTAGTTTGGGGATTGGGAGTCTCCTCAAATACGATTTGCCAAAACCTTTTCCACTTCATTTTTAATCCTATGTCTGTTGAGAAGGAAATCAAATCCAGATGGATCTGAGTCACCCTCTCTGAGTTCCCCAGCACTTGGTGGTGTAAGAGCTGAGTTAGGAGCTTTTCTGTGAGGAAACCAGTGCCCAGAGAGGTCAACAGGGAATCCCTGGAGAATGAATCAGAGGACAGACACTTGAAAATGACAGCTCCCACTGATATTTGCACAGGAGTTGGTGAGGGTCATCATGCTGCCTAGTAACCTCTACACTTGGTTTTTCTCAGCCAAGATAGGACAACCTCTTGTGGAGGACTCCACTAAGAAATCTATTCTCTAACCAGTAATACAACCTTCTGCCTGTGTCTTTCACCCTCAGCCAGAATCAGGGCAAATTGACAGCTCTCTTCTCACTATTAATTTGCTGGGTATGGGACTTTGGGAGCAGAACTCCACTGGGATATGGATATATGTTGTTTTCCTTCCTTGAAGAGATCCCTTCAAGGTAAAACCTGAAAGCAGGCAAAGCCAGTAAATGCCAATCCAGGTTTTTTAAATTAGGGTATATGAAGTGTTTGCGTCTTTTTATCTTTTTATTTCTATCTTGGTTTAGTTCCTATGGCATGTGTATGTGTGTGTGTATGTGTGTGTGTGTGTGTGTGTGTGTGTGTGTGTGTGCATGTGTGTGTGTCCATCCATGCTTTAGCATACATTTAGCAAAGGAATTCGAGTTTTCAAATAGCGCACTTGTATTTTTTCTTCTGCTACTATTATTAGTTTATTGATAGTATTTGGAGGATTACCTAAATTCTTTTTACCTCTGTTTATTGTAAAATTAAGCCAAAATAGTTCAGAGTTATTATGAAAATAAAATCATGGTTTTTAAAGACCTGTCAGAATACCAACATATGTATTAAAGATATAACAAAAATAATGAAGGAAAAATGAAGGAGGGGAGGAAAGGAGACAGGGAGTACTACAGTGCAAACAGTTTAATAACATAGCAACTGGCTCTGCAGTAAAACGAGTTTAGTAATAGACCCTGGTTTTTAGTGCTTTCCAATTTCCATGGTAAAAATACTCCAATGGTGGCCAATTACAAGCTATAACATGAGGTCAAATGGTCCAAAATTTTCTGAAAATTTAATGATGAAGCAAGCTGGTAGGGGCTGCACCTGCATACCATAGGAAAAGAAGTCTGCAAAAAGCTATAGTCATTCAGAAAATAAACATTGACTAGTTGGCCTGTGACTGCAATGCATTTAAATTATAGTTCTAATTCAAATTAAGTCCATCAATGCTAATGCCTACCTACTTAAAAAGGGTGTTACACTTAAGCTGGGCTACAACATGGGCCTCACAAAACTTACCATAATCTTTGGGTCTGGAATTTGAGCACCCAGGATTTATGAAGAAAAACTGAAGAAAAGAATAGAAAAAGTGTTTTCTGAAGATCACACACACACTACATATATATATGTATGCATACACATATATATCATACACACATACACACACACACACACACACACACACA
>JADRCD010221449.1:10567-23963 GCA_019843815.1 Montemys delectorum | reverse complement strand
GATCTCACCTGAGTCCTGGGATGAATCCTGCCCTGGAGGGAAGCCCTCACCTAGCATGAAGGGATAGAGATGGTAGCTGATCCAGCTCTGTCACTTGGAAGCTGAGAGGTTCCTGTCCCTGCAGTCCTGCAACTCCCCTGCAATTCCTGAGGCCTATGCCTCCTGGCTGGTCCAGCCTGGTTCCTGGGGCTGAAGCCTGCTCAGGATGCAGGCCCTCTGCTCGCAGGGAGGGGTTAGAGATGGTCGCTGATCCAGCTCTGTCACTCGGGGGCTGGGAGGTTGCTGTCCTTGCAGTCCTGTGACTCCCCTGCACTTCCTGAGGCCTATGCCTCCCGGCTGGTCCTGCCTTAGCAAGACTCCAGAGAGAAAAATAAAAAAATCGCCACCACACCTTTAATCTCAGATGACCTTGAACTCATAGATCTTCCTAACTTAATCTTCTGGGATGCACAGCCGCTATGCTTCAAGATCTTCATGCCAAGATTCAGGATGGAAATTTATATCTCTCATCCTCCAGATTAGGGCCACAGGTGAACCTTCTAATTCTGGATTGTAGTAGTTCATTTCAGATTTAGTCAAGTTGACTACCAGGAATAACCACTACAAGACTATGTATATATATATATAGCTAATTATATGTCTAATGATTATTAATGTTAATTCTACTTAACTTGATGTTGATGGTGGTAGTATATTTGTTTCTTTTCTTGTGGTTTTGTTGGTATGAAATTATTTATGCTCTGTATTTTCTTGGATGTAGTTACTTCCTTGGTTTTGAATTTTTTTTTCTGAGTTTGAGGATACACATTGTATAAATTTGATTTCATCATGGAATGTCTTGTTTTCTCAATTAATGTTGATTAAAGATGTTGCTGGGTATAGTAACCTGAGATGGCATCTGTAGTCTCTAAGAGTCTGCAAGGTATTTGCCTAGATACTTCTGTCTTAGAGAGTTTCTGATGAGAGAAATTGGTTATAGCTCTAAGAATTTGGCCTTTAAATGCTACTTTGCCTTTTTCCTTTGCAGCTTTTAATATTATTATTCTTTCTTCATTTTGAACGTGTGGTTATGGCTATTGTTGATTGAATTCTTATAATGGCCTTTTGAAATCTGGGTTTTGGGTTATTATAGGTTAAATTGTATTTCTGAGTTTACCTTTGTTAGATTACTGGTGTTTTTAGATTTTTTCCCCATTTGTTTGGGTTCTTCTGTAACATCCTGACCTGGATGGCCTGAGATTATGGTGACAAGGGAGTTTTCATATTCAGAAGTCTCACTTGGAACATTTGTGGCCTATATGACCTCTGGAGTTCTGGGTGTAAATATTTCCTCTGGGGTACCTAGAACTGAAATGTCCTCTGAAAAAGCACCAAGAGTTGAGGACCAGGAGAAGGAGCTCTGGCATGGGGTGTAGTATATGTCCACTGGATGTACTATTATTATTATTATTATTATTATTATTATTATTATTATTTTAGTTTTCTTAGACAAGGTTTCTCTTTGTAGCCCTGGCTGTCCTAGAACTCACTCTATAGACCAGGCTGGCCTTGAACTCAGAAATCTGCCTGCCTCTGCCTCCCCAGTGCTGGGATTAAAGGTGTGAGCCAAAACTGCCCTACTGCTGGATGTACTTTTAAGGGCAAGTAGTGGGCATAGGCCCAGGTCTTATCTGCTGTCCTTGATGCTGAGACAGCTTCTAAGCAAACAGCTGGAGTGTAGGCCTAAATATGGAGCTTAGAGGCTGGGGACAACTTTTGACTTTTGGGAATGCTTTAATGGGAGGCCTTGATGCACAGAAGGCTGAGGAGTAGAAGTCTTATCTAGAGCTTTGCTTCTTTTTGTTTTTCAAGACAGGGTTTCTTTGCATATCCTGGCTGTTCTGGAATTCGCTATTTACACCAGACTAGCTTTGAACTCAGATACCCACTTTCTTCTGCTCTTAATGCTGTGATTAAAGGTATTTACCAATACCTCCTGACTAATCTTAGTTTTCTTGCAAAAAAGTAATATTACATTTTAAAATATTAAAAATCTGTATAATTTACTAATTGTTCAAAAAGGCTTCAGTTTTGTACCTCTTCTAATTTACCTACTAAATTCACTGTCATCTACCAGTGCCTGATTATTTATAATTTTAAATCATGATATTTTGTTATTTACAAATGCTGAAAGCCATAATTTGGTAAGTACAATCTAAATTATTTTACAGCCTCATAGCCTGATCATTAAAGTATGACCCAACATTTTCTTATTTGTATTATCAATCCAGAACTCAGATTACAGTGTTCCTTCAGTTAAATTGTTAATGGATTATACAAAAACCATTCTGCCACAACAAATGCTTTGCATAATTGTTAGTATTTATTTATAAGACATAATTTCAATTTACAAAAAAGATTACATAATCATTTATATATTTTTCAGTCTATTTTATAAAATAGCTGATAAACTAGGTTTATCATTGACTTGATAATGAAAGAATAAAGTAGAGTAAAATAAAGGAATGCTTCTTAATTCAGAGCTTGGGACTACTTACTCACTCACTGAGACACTCCTATTACATTCATTTGCACCACAGAAAAACATTGACCCTAAGAATTCTATTCTCTTAACTTACCAGCAGAGGAAGCAGCATGAAGTAATACATGTTCATGTGTATGATCCTGTTGCTTAGAGCTGAACCCATACTGCTAATCTTCCTTATGAAGATGACTACCACCAATTGCTTTGTAGAGCCACGTCAGTAACTGAGTAAGAATGATTACTGTCTCCTTTCAATTGTGTTTTATCTGCTCCCTAAACCAATGGGTTCATAATTTCCTTAGAACAAAAGGAAGAGACACATAATGACATATCAAATGACAAACTATCTAACTCCTTAGTAAATCAAGTAATTCCACTTTGGTAAGGCCAATGTGAAAAATATGTTTATTTAAAAATCTAGTTTGTGTTTTGTAACACAACTGTATACTAATATAACCTTGGGCTAGAGTATCTTTCCACTATGTTGTGATCTTTGAACATTAAATAAATATTAGTATTCTAGTGAGTTCTGATCTTTTAAAATGAATAAATTATGTCTCTAGAATCTTTTTTCCTTATTTTCCAATCACAATTGTCTTCCATATTTCACACTCATCAAGTTGTATTATTGGAACTTTTTATGTTGTACTCAGTTGGTATTACTGACAGTCCTGCTCTTTTCTAAAGGGAAATGGGGGAGGACTGGGACCTAACAACTTTGCTGTTACTAGGAGCTGTGGAAGGAGATGAAACAGTGGTCATATTGTATGAAAGAATAAAAGTTTGCTTTACTTTTTCTGATAACACTTTTAAAACTTTAATTTCTTTTTACAATCCAGATTTTTATCCCCCTCCTGGTTCACCCTCTGACTCCCATATCTCCTTACTCTGTATCCACAAGGATATGCCTCTCCCTCCCCAGTAGACCTCCCCACACCCTGGGGCCTCCAGTCTCTTGAGGGTTAAGCAGATCTTCTCTTACTGAATCCAGACCAGCAATCCTCTGCTGTATATGTGTTAGGGACCTCATAACAGCTGGTGTATGCTGCCTGGTTGGTAGCCCAGTGTCTGAGAGATCTCTGGGGTCCAGGTTAGTTGAGATGACAGATCCTCCTATTCACTCTCTGCTAGCCTTTCCCTAATTCAGCCACAGCTTCAATTCATTGGTTGGATGTAAATGTCTGCATCTGACATCTTTTTTGAAAGCACACCATAGTCTCAGTAATAGTATCAGTCAGGCCTAAACTCCCTTTGCATAAGTCTATTCTATTGCTTTGCATCAGAAAGCAAGTTACAAGCCACCTTTAGTTTTTTAGATTATAATTACAACATTTTTTTTCCTCTTTGTTTCATCTATTCACACCCTCCCATATATCATCTTTTCCTTTTTTTTTTCAAATTGAAGGCCTCATTTTAAATCAATCATCATTGCATTATTATGTGTATATGTGCAGGCATATGTATTCCTATACACAATATGCTCAGTCTCTATAATGTTGCTCTAGGATTTTTTAACCCTACTTCTTGCATCTCTAATGATGTTGTATTCTGTGAAGGCTTCTTGTTGTTATTTCCTGACAATAATTTTAAATATATTTTCATATATGTGCTGTTATGATTTCAATAGCTACTTCTTGGGATTCTAATTTACTGATTTTTCTTCATACCTTTACAAAATAATAAAGAAAATACTATTAGTGAGGGTTGAAATTGAATCAGCACTTGACTCTACTTTTTCTCTGAATACCCACCATATCCCAATGAAGTCTCAAAACAAAGGTAATTCTAAATATAATATTTATTTTTCATTTTACTTGGAAAACATCTAACTAATCAATTGATTCCAAAGTTGCTTTTATTTATTCTATATAAGCTGCAGATACCTTTAAGTTCTTCTGAGTTAAAATGGGCAAAATTTACAGCAATAAATTGTGATTGAAAAGGATGACAATAGTAGATTAACAAAAAGATTAGCTATGATGTACTTTATATTTAACTTTTTGACATTTTTACTTATACATATTTTAACATTAAAATATATTGTTTTATTCAATTGTTCACTTTTGTTAGTTTTTCAATTTCCATTAATTAAATGAGTGATAAAATCAAATATAATTTAAGAAATGTTAGTCATGCATCCTTTAAAGAATTTGTTTGGTGTGTGTTTGTGTACGTGTATATGAGTATGAGTGTGTGTGCATGTGTGTGGGCAAATATGAGCCCAAGTTCTCATAGGCCTGATGTTTAGAAAATACCACAGTTGTGGTTACAGATGGTTGTGGGTCTACTGAACTGTGTACTTCAAATTGAACTTTATCTTCTGAAAGAACAGTGAGTGCTTGTAACCACTGAAGCATTAGTACAGCCCTTGGCATGTATCTTTGAAAAAGAAAGAAAATGCATATAATGTTGACTCATTATAAATTTCTTGGTCCACTAGAGTCCCATTTGTGCCCTGTAAAAATATGTTTTAGAATTTATGACATAATTTTTCTCTATTAAATACTATAAACTAAAATTTAAAACTTAAATTTTGCCTGAAAATAGCAAAACATATTTTCTTTCCTTAACATTTCAACATCATAAGGAATGTGACATTGATTGTGGTTCATTCTTATAAGAAATTAGAAGTTTGGATTATGTAGTTTGGTTTTTATTTTCTTCAAAATTAAATTTCATATTGCGTCTTTATGATAGTATTTAATTAATTGATCATCCACAACTCTATAACATTAAATTTGTGAATACAAAACTAATATATATGATATGAATATCTATTATTTATAAATTTGAACTATACGAGTAATTTCCTCACAGAAAATTTGAAAAAAAATATTTAAAATTTTCTTTACTTAAAGATGAATTTATTGTATGTGTTAGTATGTGTTAATATGGTTATTTGTCACATGAGTATAGATTTTTACAAAGGCTAGAAGATATATAAGAGAGTCTAGAGCTGGTGTTGAAGGTTGCTTTGAGCTACTCACTATAAATGCTGTGAACCTAACTAGGGTCCTCTGGAAAAACAACAACTAGTTTCTGAGTTCCAGACAATTTTTTTTTCTTTATTTGTAACTTTATGTATACATAAATACAACTACCCTTCCAAAATGAATATATTATATCTTTCTTTAAATGGGATGAATAGGTTTCATAGTTCAAGGGTGGCCAATAATATTCTGTGAATTTGATAACAAATGTGTAAGGACTGTTGTGGAAGAATAATTTTGTGAATAAAATTTAGAAGAACATTGAGTTACTTAAATAAAATAAAGAAGTTAAAAATTATGATTAGAATAGAGGTTTAATAAAGAATAAGTAGAAACAAGTTTAGAAGATAAATAGGATCTGACATGTGGAAGAGGTTAGAGTACCTGCTCAGTAAACAGCACTAAGCTTATTTTTCTTCTCCACCTAAAAACTAATAAAGGCAGAAATCAAAGTCAAATTATGATAAGAAAAATGATTAGGTTATCCAGAAAAAAGGCAAGTTAATTACTCAGTAATGTACTATAACTTAATATTCCATGCATTAATTAGTAGAGGAGACAACACAATTTAGGTTAGCACTAGTAATTAGATGACACCTGGGAAAGAGCAGACGAATGGCGTGGGAAGACATATGTAACAGAGCATAATGTGTAAAATAGGAGAACATAGACGGAAACTAGAATGGTAGGGGTAATTGTGTCCCACTGAGTCTTTTGAATTTTGTGATTTGAGTTTGGTTTCATGTTATATGATATTTCCTGAAAAGTCTAAAAATGCTACTTTCTTCAAAGAAAGCAAGTAACACCAGAATAAGTAAATGATGCTATACAGGCCATTATAGGCTAACCAATAATTTTATGATCATTAACACAATTTATAAATAGGGCTTACTTATAGGGCCATCAATATCCAAAATTAAACTACATTGGTAAAATGTTTATCACATCACAAAAGCTGAATCAGTTGATATGCCTGACTACCTTGCCAAGAGTTTTTTGAAAGTTTCCTTTTCCTCAGAAAATACTTACTGCTTACAGATGATTGTGCTAAAAACATCATGGATCTTTATAAGACTCTTAAATATTTTAAAATTTATGACCTTGTAAATTTTCCGAACTTAGTGAATTTCATTAACTTTCAGAGTCTAGAGTTTTTTTTTTCTCTATAGGAGTGAATGCTTCAGTTCTGAGGAATATTTGGTATTAAATTAAAAGTAGATTTTAAGCTTCCAAGACAGTATATTAAGGGAGTTGGAGTTCTCTTTTATCCAACATAATAATACTAATTTCAAAAAAAAAAAGGTATAGAGCATATATAACACACACACAAATATATATTTAGAAGACAAATCAGGTAAAAAGACAAATCAAGAATCTAAAATGAAACAAATATTATAAAGATGTTGGACTTATCTGAAAGAAGTTGACCGCATGCAATGACAAGTAGGCAATTAAAGAGGAACAGAATGTATAATAATACTAAAAGTGTATTAGAAATTTAAATATTATTACATAAACAGAGATATTCACCATATATATTAATAAACAAATAAATAGTGAAGTTTAAATAATTCAATCAAAACTGTAAAAACAGATATCATCCCTCTGGTCCACTATAATTACTCTCAGGGGACAGATCAGGTGCTTCAGCGCCCTTCCTCCAGTCCATCCCCATCCAGCTCCAGTGACAGCTTGACTCTCAGGAGTTTCATCATACCAGGTTAGCAGATGAAACACCTCCCTCCCTAATACCTGGCCTAACTGGGACAGTCAAGCAAATGGTCCAAAGAAACAAGTTGGAGTAACCATTCTAATATCCAATAAAGTTGATTTTCAACCAAAAGTTATCAAAAGAGATGAGGAAGGACATTACATACTCATCAAAGAAAAATCCACCAAAATAAACTCTCAATTCTGAACATCTATGCTCCAAATTCAAGGTTGCCCACATTTGTAAAAGAAATTAATGCAGTGCTAAGAAGAAAATGCATAGTATTGCAGGCCTTCATAAAGAAATTGGAGAGATCCTACACTAGCAATGTAACATCTCATTTGAAAGCTCTAGAACAAAAAGAAGCAAACACGCCCAAGAGGAGTGGACTGCAGTAAATAATCAAATTCAGGGCTAAAATCAAACAATTAGAAACAAAGAGAAATATACAAAGAATTAACAAAACAAAGAGCTGGTTCTTTGAGAAAATCAACAAGATAGATGAACCATTAGCCAAACTAAGTCAAGTTCACAGAGAGAGTATCCAACTTAATAAAATCAGAAATGAAAAAGGAGGCATAACAACAAAATCTGGGGACATTCACAAAAGCATCAGATCCTACTCCTAAAGCCTATACTCAACAAAACTGGAAAATCTAGATGAAATGGATGACTCTCTTCACAGATACCAGGTACTAATGTCAAATCAGGACCAGGTAAGCTATCTTAACTTTCCAATAACCCCTCTGGAAATAGGAACAGTCATAACATTTGAAAAGTAAATATATAAAATATCCAATAAGTAAAAAGAGTAAGATGATTTTAGAACAGAATTCTATCAAACGTATAATAAACACCTAATACCAATACTTCCCAAATTATACTACAAAATAGAAACAAAAGGATTACTACCTAATTTGTTCTATGAAGCCAGAGTTATGCTGATTCCTAAACTATACAAAGCCTCAACAAAGAGAACTTCAGAAAAATTTTGCATATATATATATATATAAATAGTCAATAAAATTCTAGCAAACAGAGACAAAGAAAACATCAAAACCATCATTCACTATGGTTGAGTAGGCTTCATCCCAGGGATGCAGAGATGATTCAATATATGAAATCCATCAATACAATCCACTATACAAATTAACACAATAAAAAATCACACGATCATCTTATTAGATGTTGAAAAATCTTTGACAAAATATAACATCCTTCAAGTTAAAAGTCTTGGAAAGATCAGGAATTCAAGGCACATACTTATACATAATAAAAGCAATATTCAATAAACCAATAGCCAGCTTCAAATTAAATAAATAGAAACTTAAAGCAATCACATTAAAATCAGAGAAAATACAAAGCTACTGACTCCTTATTTATTCAATATAGTACTGGAAATTTTAGCTAGAGCAACTAGACAACAAAAAACAGTCAAAGGGATACAATTTGGAAAGGAAGAAGTCAAGGAATCTGTAATTCTATAGGTTACTTCAGTCTTTTAACAAAATTATAAAGAAAAAGGTCCCCTTGCTATGTTGAAAGTCAAGTATAGAAAAAAAAACTTATTCCTAATTCATTTGAACACTTGATTCTTTCTATCTGAAAAGCTTACAATGTGCCTATAAAACAACTCAGTGTTTCTGATTAGTGACACAGTACTGAAAATCTTAATTTTTGTTTTTCTACTAAATCCTCAAAATAACCTATATGTGGTTTTTGCGCATCTGAGTTTATGCAAGGAGCTAGAAAAACAAAAAACAAACTAAAAATAGACATATTCAAATAAAACATGAATGTGTTTCTTGATCCCGTAGACAGACTACATTATTTAGAGTTGGGAAAAGCTTGCATAATGTAAATATACACATAGGGCATTAATAAAATAAAAAAAATGGGGGTATGGGTGTGTGAAATGTAGAATTTGTAATAAGTATAGTTCAAGTTCAGCCAGAGCTGTGATACACAGTTGTGGAATGAAGAACAGCATGAAGGATTGCCTGGAGGACTTTTGTGTGTTGTCTAGCAAGATGATTTCTTTCACTTTTTCACATCACTTTGGTTTAATGTCAGTTAAAATTCACTTCAGTCCCACATATAATGACAAGAATGTCTGAAGGGTCATGTGATTGAGTTCTCTAGACGAATCAATACTATTGACAATGGGCAGTCATTACTTTAGAGGTAATGAGACTAACAGAACATGAATTTTTTTAAAAAAAATAAATTAGGATTATTCTAGGTTTAGCAAGTTTATGAAGTTGGAATTTGATGTATTTTGATTTCCAAAGTCATAGTAAACTAAGCATTTTTTCCATAAATACTTGTAGAGGAATCCTTTGAATAAGGTAATTCAGAGAAGGGCTATGCCAGGTGATGGGATAAACTTAGAAGAACACGTAATAGTTCATAAGTAAGACTTCTCTATATAAATGAATGTTATATGCTTATTCAATTGTTTAATTTAGTGTATTACCTGCATGAGGTTCTAGTTGTACCAACTTTAAAAAAAATGAAAAACTTTCTTAAAATGAATATGAGTATAAATATGCATTACAACTAATAGTGCATTTATTTGTTTACAGATTATGGACATGGATATATATTCAAAGCAGAATTTCAAAATTACAGTACAGTGAATTTCATGCCTCTATGAATCATGTATTTGGATAAGTAAAATATCTGAAGGATTTGACAAACATGAGGTCACCAAGGAGATTTAGCTTCACATCAAATGTTGATGCTTAATAGCTTTTGCCTTGCAACCTTGAATCTTTCAGTAAAAGAATATTTTCCTTTCAAATGACAATTATTTTATTCAGTGTCTTGACAAAGGATACTTTGGATTTTTGATTAAATACTTAACTTGGAGATCATGGCAGTATGAATTTCTCTGACTCAAAATCACTGTAGTTTGTTGTTGTTAATTTATATAATAATTATACTTATTTATTCAGTTCAGTTCAGTAGTACATGGATACTTTTATACTTTATGTAATATTCAAGTTAGAGTAAGCATAAACTATCACACATTAATTATTTCTAGATGGGTAAATCACTAAAAATATTCTTCTTTAGCAAAATTATAGTATTTACTTCTAAAGTAATTGGCTTATGAGTATTAGCCCAAATAATTTTAATATTCCAACAAGTCAAATATAAATTATTATTGGTGCAGCACTATAATTACTTTGAAGAATTTGATAATAAGGCACAAGCAAATAAAAAGTCTAATTATTTCCATTTCCTATGAAAATGTCACATTCATGCTTACCCACATATACTTATAACATTCTATATATGTGTATATACAAATAAATATAGATGTTTAGTAGACATCTGCAAGTATATAAAGAACGTTTAATGGTAAAAGATGATTTGTTAATCATTGTATATTTTGTGTGTAAAAACTCAGCCTTTTATACACAAACCCAGATCTTTTGTTTTCTCATGACTTTGGAAAGTTAGAAATTATATGCATCTATATAAATTTGCAATGTCATAAATACAATCCCATGATAAATTTGTAGATTTTCCATAGTAATCTGTGAAGAACTCACACCAGCTATGTCAGCATTTGTGAGACTGAAGCAAAATAAAAGAAATTTGATTTCCAAGGCATTCTTTATAAGGTAGAAAAGTCTAGCCTTTAAAATACGAGCAGCCACTCTTAGGAATATACCCTCAAAATGCCACACCATGCTACAGGAACACATGTTCCATTATGTTCATAGTGGCCTTGTTTGTGATACTGAGAAGCTGGAAACAACCCAGATGTCCCACAACAGAAGAATGGATACACAAAAATGTGGTTTATTTACACAATGGAATACTACTCAGTTATTAAGAACGAGGACATCCTGAGTTTTGCAGACAAATCGATGGGACTAGAAAATCTGGGTTCAAAGGCTATAAGAAGAGAGAAAGACCCTAGCATAGGCTTATACTTTTCAAAACCTACTTTAATGTGGGTTATTACATTCTTCAAACTTCCCTATAGCCTACTGACCAAAGGTAGGAAAGAGAAATGGCTAAGATGACAAGGGAGACATGGACTTGTTTAGAAGTGGCTCTTCAGGATAATTGTAATCTTCATTGTCAGCAGTCTAGTCGACTTACATCAGCAGCAGCAGCTCAATCCAGAAAGGAATGCAAGGCTCCGATGCTCAGCAAGAGTCCACTGAAGTGGAAAGAAGTGCCCTGAACATCTCGAGAAATTCTTTGATACATTTCTTTTTGTGAAGTCATGACAAGCAAAGATCACAGAAGTAAGCAAGGTGATCCAATACAATAGGGTCATCAGTGAAGACCAGCAAGGTGAAGCCCAAAGCAGCTCTGCAAGGTGATCCAATGGCAGAGCATTGTCTACTGCCTGTTAGGTTATACTTATAATCTTTTATTTTATTTTATTTATTAATCATTCCATTTGTTTACATCTCAAATGATTTCTTACTCCCCGGTTACTCCTCCACAGACTCCCCATCCCACGTCTACCCTCTCCTCCCTCCCCTTTGCTTCTATGAGAATGCTCCCTCTCCCACCCACTCACCCCTCCTCACTGCTCCAGCATCCTCCTACGCTGGAGTATCAAACCTTCACATGCTCAGCTATGTTTATTGCAGCCTTATTTATTATAACCAGAAGCTGGAAACAACCCAGATGTCCCTCAACTGAAGATGGATACAGAAACTGTGGTACTTTTACCTAATGGAGTAATACTCAGCTATTAAAAACAATGACCATGAAATTCACAGGCAAATGGATGGAACTAGAAAATATGTTCCTAAGTGAGGTAACCCAGGCACAAAAGAACACACATGACATGTATTCACTGATAAGTGGATATTAGCTCAAAAGCTCACAATACCCATGATACAGCACACAGACCATATGGAACTTAGGAGGAAGGGAGACCAGGGTGTGGATACTTCTGTCCTCCACTAAAGGGGGAACACAATAACTGTGGGAGGATGAGGGAGGGAGACCTAGAATGGACAGAGGAGGGGGAGTAAGAAGGGGGCAGTACCATGTACTGGCGGGGATGGGAGAGAGGTACAGAGGGTCAGGAAATTAAATAAAAATATGGAGCAGTTGGGGATGAAGAACATGGGATACTTGTACCCTTTACAAATATTATATGTCCTATCAAGTGTCAGTTTCAACAAAAATCATTTCACCAGGCATCTTCAAGAAAAACACCATGTTTCTGTTATCAGCAAAACATCCTCCTACATGTGTTCTTCAGTAAACCATCCTCTCCTAAGACGGTTTCCAGAAAAAAATCACATGACACATTGAGTCATCATCCCAATAATTTCCATTCCACATATCCCTTTCTGTTTAAAAGTTCTTCTTTACTCTAACATTAACAATCTACACACAGTATAATAATTACAAGATTATTCTTATAATCAATAACTCACAGTTAAAGGTAATCTTTAACCAATATCACTTTTCTGTTCTAGTGTTATGACCCCAGTGTCACATTCTATCTTGTACCTCTTTTTTTTTTTTTTTAATTTTTTTCCATGAACATTTTTCTAAGCTGTGAAGCCTGGAAGTCTATAAACCAATTTTGACTAAAATATTCTGTACCTAGGGTATAAATAAGCAAGCAAAAAAGAGAAAAAAAGCATAAGCACATGTTTAAATACATCACAGTTCATATGTAAAGGTCAGAAAACAGCATAATTCTTGTTCTGCCATGTTCCTTCTGAATATCTGAAATAATCAGGATTGCTTGCAAGTTCCCTTAGTACTGTATCATATTACATATTTTTAGAAACACTTTCATCAATGGTAAAAGTCTTCTGGATTTTATAAGGCTAGAGAGGTGTCTACAGTTAGGAGTCTTTGCTTCTCTTTAGAGCACTTTGTCTCAGTTCCCAGGACCTTATGAGGTGAGTCAATAATTGTCAGGAACTATAACACCATGGAAATATCTATAAAAAGTAGATACATGTATTGTGCACATATACACATAAAATCTGACAGTCCTACACCGAAGATAAGAATATAAATAGTTGCCGGGCAGTGGTGGCACATGCCTTTAGTCCCAGCACTTGGGAGGCAGAGGCAGGTGGATTTCTCAGTTCAAGGCCAGCCTGGACTACATAGTGAGTTCCAGGACAGCCAGGGCTATACAGAGAAACTCTATCTCGAAAAACCAAA
>JADRCD010221448.1:6345-58626 GCA_019843815.1 Montemys delectorum | reverse complement strand
ACACACACACACACACACACACACACACACACACACACACAAGTAAATGTAAAAAAAACCACATTTTTAAAACCACCTTGAAGAACCAGGGAGATAGCCAGCAGGTAAAGGTGATTACTGCTGTCTTAGTCAGGGTTTTACTGCTGTGAACAGATACCATGACCAAGGCAACTCCTTAAAGAACAACATTTAATTTGGGCTGGCTTACAGGTTCAGGGGTTCAATACATTATAATCAAGGCAGGAACATGGCAACATCCAGGCAGGCATGGTACAGGAGGAGCTGAGAGTTCTATATCTTCATCTGAAGGCTGCTAGCAGAATACTGGTTTCCAGGCAGTTAGGATGAGGGTCTTAAAGCCCACACCCACAGTGACTCGCCTACTCCAATAGGGTCACACCTTTTAATAGTGCCACTCCCTGGGCCGAGCATATACAAACCAACACAGCAGCCATAACTGATGATTAGCATTACACGTCCAGGACCCACTTGGTGGAAGAAAACCAACTCCCAAAAGTTGACCTCTGACCTTATGTAAACCCTGGCACAGGCATGCATGCCCCACCCTCATGAATGCAGACATGCAGAAATAAATAAATGTAACTTTGTTTATTGAAACACAGTCTTACTGTGTAGCTCTGGCAGAGCTGGAACTAATTATGTAGACTAGGCTGGTCTCAAAGCCAGAGGTTAAAGGCATGCACCGCCATGCTCAAGTAAGTAAATGGGATTTTTAAAGGTTTTGTTTATTTTATGCATACTAATGCTTTGCCTGCACGTATGTCTATGCACTTGCATGTCTGGCACCCTAGAGGTCTGAAGAGAACACTAGAGTCCCTGGAGCTGCAGTCTCAGGCAGCTGAGAGCTGCTCTGAGTGCTGGACTCAAATCTTAGTCACCTGCAAGGCCACAGGGCTATCTCTCTGGCCTCCAAATAAATGGAGTTTTTAAAGATGAGAGCCATTTTCTAGCTGGGCACCCACCATCAGCTATTGACTCTATGATCAAGGCAAGAGAATCACCTGAATCCAGGAGTCCAAGGCCAAACAATTTACAAACAACATCTTTGAGTTATTTCTGGGGTCTAATGGAGCACACATTGAACTCAAACACTCAGGTGACTAAGACAGGAAAATCGCAAGTTCCAGGCCAGCCTGGGCTCCAAAACAAATTCGGAGTTAGAAAGTTAAAAGCCAGCAGGGCAGTGGTGGCACATGCCTTTAATTCCAGCACTTGGGAGGCAGAGGCAGACGGATTTCTGAGTTTGAGACCAGCCTGGTCTATAGAGTGAGTTCCAGGACAGCCAGGGCTACACAGAGAAACCCTGCCTTGAAAAAAACAAACAAACGAAAAAAGTTACCCGGCCCTCTTCCCCCAGGCACCTACAGTTCCACTGGGGGAAGTCAGGGCAGGGACCTGGAGGCAGGAACTGAAGCAGAAGTCATAGAGGAGTGTTGCTCATTGGTTGTGCTCAGCCGGCTTCATTACAATGCCTCCCAAGGACCAGCAGCTCCAGCCTGGCACTGTTCATAATGGACCTGGCCCTCTCACATGAATCATCAACCAAAAAAAAAAAAAAAAAAAAAAAAGGAGGCCATGGTGAAATCCCTGCCTGTGCTGCCACAGAGGCCCATGACTGGGTCTATGACCATGAAACAACAGAGGTCTGTGTTGATGTCGTCTGTGTCTCATATTACCATCAAAGACCATGTGGATGTCCTGGTCTGAGCTGCCACCACCTGGGACCATGTTGATGTCCAAGGGCTGTACAGAGCTGGCCCCGCACCTCAATGGCTTCCTGCACTCAGGAGCGTGGGCCTGCACAGCAGAGCTGGCCCTGGTGGCAGGGGTCAAGAGTGATCTGGGCCTGAGAGGGTGAACACAGGACAGCAGGACCTGCCCCCTGTGGTAGAAGAGATACCACCCCCCTACCCCCTACACTACTGCAGGCAGGAGAGTTGGCCCAGTTGCAGCACTCTGAAAAGTGGGCCCTGTACTTGGCCTGGGCAGCACAGTAGAGCTCTGGTGGCACGGGTACAGGTGAGCCAGCCCTGAGGACATGAAAGTGGGAGAGCTGACCCTGCCTCTTGTTGGCTATGGCATTGGGTGAGCTAGCTTCAGGCAGCACTGGAAAGCTTACCCTGGTGGTGTGGGTGTGGGTGGGGCAGGCTGAGCAACTCAGCTAACATCCAGGCCCAGATCCCACTCCAACATCTGCCCCATTAATGAACTATGAACTGCTAGAGTATATAAAGGGGCCAATCCTGCAGATCCAAAGCTGTAGAATCACCATGACACAGGGCAACAGTGGGATATCAGAGAGGAGACCCAGTGAGGATCCAGTACTGAAGGTGTAGCAGACGCCAAAGGCCTCAAACCAGACCAATGACTCTTTGCAATGAGTCATTGCAAAGCAAAGATGTGTGGACAAGAGTATTCTGTGAGACCTACTGTGACAACGCTACAACTTTCACCTCAAGGTGTTTTTCTTTTGGAGGAAGGTTGAAAGGGTGGAGAGCAGATAAGAAGGGACTGGGGGATGAGGTAGGATTGGAGTGCATGTGAAATTCACAAAGAATCAATAAAAGTTTAAAAAAGAGAGATTATGTGTGTGTGTGTGTGTGTGTGTGTGTGTGTGTGTGTGTGTCTGCATATGTGTATGCACATAAAACTGCAGGTAACCCTGGAGGCCCCTTGGAGCTAAAGTTCCAGATAGCTGAGAGCCACCTGATTTGGATGCTAAGAACCAAACTTGGGTCCCCTGAAAGAGTAAGTGCTCTTAACTGTTGAACCATCTCTACAGCCCATTCTTTCTTTTAGACAAGGCCTTAAAATGGCTCTGCCGCCTCCGCCTCCGCTGGCAGAGCTCTGGGGTCACAGGAGTGGGCCACACCTAACTGCAGTGTTTAAATGCTTCTACACACGCTCCATTCTTAAGGAAAACAAAGCTAGAAGAATCAATTTTAAATTAAAAACAAAAAACAAAAAAAAAAAACTGGCTGAAGAGAGGCTGTAAAGGAACCTGAGGCCTTGTTTCTCGCCCCACCCTCCATCACTCAGCAGACATTTCAGCTCCCACAGGGAAGAGGAAGAGCCCTCTCAGAGGGGAAAGGGAAGGGGAATAGGGTGAAGCACTCTGCTGGAGAGGGGACCAGGGAAGGGGGCAACATTTGGGATGTAAATATAATTAATTTTAAAAATAATAAAAAAAGGTAACACAAACCAGGCAGTAGTGGAACACGCCTTTAATCCCAGTACTTGGGAGGCAGAGGCAGGTGGATTTCTGAGTTCAAGGCCAGCCTGGTCTACAGAGTGAGTTCCAGGACAGCCAGGGCTACACAGAGAAACCCTGTCTCAGAGGAAAAAAAACAAAACAGATAACACAGCACACTAGCTTCCTTCACTTAGCACCGTTTATTGTACTAAAAAGGTCAGCTTTTTTCAGAAAACTCAAAGGAGAAAACACAATCTGAGGAACACATTCACAGGATGTCCCAGGACAAGTGACTCATAAGTCTCCACTTTTTGGACAGTACAGAGAACAGTATTCAAACTTCCAGTAGAATAACACAAACATTACATCTTTTAGAGACAGAGATAGGTTTAAAAAAACAAAACCGATGTTGCAATAGCTTGGCACCTGCCGACTTCCCACACACAGGCCCTCCACAGTGGCCTGTGGCCACTTCACTCACGGAATGCTGCAGACTAAGGACGGTGGGAAGTGTCAGGATTTAGCTCAGTCATTTTGCTGATCTTAGAGCATCAGACTGCACTCAAGGAGCCCAGAACTCGGACAAATATAAGTCAGTCACCCTTGAAGGAAAAGGACAGCACACCGGTATTTACACAGTGTGTGCAGTAACATGGAAAAGACAAGTTACCAAGGTAGATGAAGGTTAGGCATACTTCAGTCCCAGCACTGGAGAGGCAGAGGCAGACAGCTCTCTGTTTGAGGCTAGTAATCAGTTGTTTGGTCTACAAAGGGAGTTCCAGGACAGCCTGGGATACACAGAGAAACCCTGTTTCAATAAAACAAAAGCCAAAAAAACAAAACAAAAAAATGTAAGAAGAGGGGAAAGCAAACAAACAAAAAACAGTGAAGTTCAATGAAAACATCAGGATACAAAACTGTATACCTGTGATCTCAGCTACAACAAACTACTTTTAACCAAGTAAAACACGCCCTACAGAGAACACCCAGTTACAGGGGTTACGTGAGCCTCATGAGAGTGCAAGAGCCTTTCTGCTTCCCTTAGTTGACTGTCCTTTCTGGTGTGTGCCACAAAACCCAGGCTTCAAGATTTTTTTCTCTGTAAAAAAATTGTTTTACAAAATGTTTGATAGAATATGAATATTTGAATATGTAAGAAAAGCTGTGACCATCCATAAAACTACTACATGTTCCAGCCTGCTCTGTGACCCACTATTTGGAGTGTGTGGCTGTGTGGAGCTTTACTGCCTTCTCCAATCAAAGCAGAACCAGTGCCTGCCAAAACAAAGTGGAATGCTAGGGGCTGATGGGAAGGGACAGAAGCCCCTTCTCCTGCCAACAGCTTCCTCAAAGAAAGGAGCTCTCAAAACCAGACTTAAATACTAGGATGAGCCGGGCGGTGGTGGAGCACGCCTTTTAATCCCAGCACTTGGGAAGCAGAGGCAGGCGGATCTCAGAGTTCAAGGTCAGCCTGGTCTACAGAGTGAATTTCAGGACAACCAAGGATACACAGAGAAACCCTATCTTGAAAAAACAAAACAAAACAAACACAAAAAAAAGAAAACATAAGGATGGCTCTTCTCTGCTGTCTGTGGCAATGAGTACGGAAAGTCTAGGCAGCTTAAAAAGCATGCTGCTACCAGATGGCCGGGAGGCAGGACTGACTCCAGCTCGAGGCCAGGCAGGGCTACAGTATGAGCCCATCTTAAAATGGGAAAAGCAAGAGCAGAACAGGTTGTGGTGTACACATGTGCTCCCAATGCTGGGGCAGGGGACACACTCCCAGAGGATCACGAGTTCAAGACCAGCATCCCCTACTGAGTGACTAAGGCTGACCTGGGCTCTACAAAAGTCTCAAAAATAAAATAAAATAAAAAACAAAGTAGAAAGAAAGTGCTGAGACATGGAAAATCAGAAAGAGAAGCTGCGGAGCGGTTGCTTTACATGTACACTAAGGCTTTCCTCAGACAACCAGCCAGGCCCTCCCAACTCTCCCACCAAGCCCCCAATGGTTTCTTCGTCCAACATTCATGACTGAAGACTCCATACACATTCCGTATTGGGCCTCCACAGGATGTCCATCCCAGGGTTTAGGGCCTTCTCAGCCTTCCCAAAACAAGGCAGGCCCCCTGTTCAAATGCAGCAGTATTCTTCAACTTAAAGGACACAGTGCAACTCCTGCTAAAGAGCTTACACAAACATCCTTACACTGAACTTCCAGCCTTACCAGGAAGCAAACCTGAAAACACCTTCCTCTGATGAGTGCTCTAGAAAGGGCAGGCTCCACGGCACTTTGCATGTTTATGCTTAAACACGACAAAGCTCAGTGACATTACTTAACTTTCTTTTACATGATGGATATTTTACTCCAAGAATGAACCATTTTAAAACTGAAAGAAAGTGTATGTGTAGGTCAGTTTCAGACCATCAAGGCTGAAATTCAGGACCACTAATCTCAATGGACTCCTTCAGGCTCCTCTCCCAGGTGCTGATTCTCAAGGTGCTCTTGGGTCAGCCGCTGTATGTCCTTCCGCACATCCGGGTGGTCTTCCAAATCTTCATAGAGCGACCTGACGATGTCCAGCCTCCTGTAGTTCTCAGGCTTGACCAGGCTTCGCACAACCTGAAGGCACCGCTCTTTTAGGGTATACACTGCAAGGGTAGGAAACCAAGTCCTCAGAGGCAGACTCCGGTCACAGGACGAGACAGACACCACCAAGCAACAACAATCACATTTACCTTGTGACTCTCACTGTAGGGTAAAAGTGGAGCACATGTGACACTGTCACTTCAGCAGGTCTCACTGTGCTCACACCTGGCTCATCAAAGTGGCCTGGGCTTGCTCGCTCTCTCTCTCTTTTTTTTTTTTTTTTTTTTTTTTGACTTTTTTCAAGACAGGGTTTCTCTGTATAGCCCTGGCTGTCCTGCAACTCACTCTGTAGATCAAGCTGGTCTCGAACTCAGAAATCCGCCTGCCTCTGCCTCCCAAGTGCTGGGACTAAAGGCATATGCCACCACCACCAGGCTTGCCTGGGCGTTTTTTCAACTAATCAAATGTAAAATGACCCCCAAAATTCGGGGCCTAAGCCTTAAGGAGACCCAGCAACACCTGTTTGGGAGACAATGCCACATGCTGAACACTGTGAGGATGAGTGGAGGGTAAACATGGCTATCTGAACTCACTAAGAGAGGTATAGTGGCTCAGACATGTAACCACAGCATTCAGGAGGCTGAAACAGGTCTCTCTAAATTCAAGATTAGCCTGGTCTACATAAACAACAAGTTTCAGACAAACCAGGGCAACAGTTACGATCTTGTCTCAAATAAAATAAACAAAAAATAAAATATAATAAATCAGACACAATGGTAAAAGCCTATAATCCTAGAACTTAGGAGACAAAGATAGAAAAGAAAATGGTGGAAGTTTGGTTTAAACATAGAGGTCCAGTTCTACCAGGATTACAGAGCAAAACCTTTCTTTTCTTTTCTTTTTTTTTTTTTTTTTTTTGGTTTTTCGAGACTGGGTTTCTCTGTAGCCCTGGCTGTCCTGGAACTCTGTAGACCAGGCTGGTCTGGCCTTGAACTCAAAATCCATCTGCCTCTGCCTCCCAAGTGCTGGGATTAAAGGCGTGCACCACCACCGCCCGGTTCTTTTTTTTTTTTTTTTTTAAAGATTTATTATTTTGTGTAAGTACACTGTAGCTGTCTTCAGACACACCAGAAGAGGGCATCAGATCTCATTATGGATGGTTGTGAGTAACCATGTAGTTGCTGGGATTTGAACTCAGGACCTTCAGAAGAGTAGTCTGTGCTCTTACCCACTCAGCCATTTCTCCAATCCAGCAAAACCTTTCTTAATAAACCAAAAACAGACCAAGCACAAACCTTAAATCCCAGAACTTATGAGGCAGACATAGGCAGATCTGTATAAGTAAATACCAGGACAGCTGTGGGTACATAATGAGATGCTGACTCAAGTTAAAAAAAAATAGTTGGGAGCTGGGCAGTGGTGGAGGAGATGGAGTTAGGAATATTGCTCAGTGGTGGAGCAACTTCTTAGCACAGACAAGGCTCCAGATTCAGTCTTGACCAAAAAAGTATGGCTACCATCTGTAATCTCACGAGTCAGCTTGTCCTATACCAAAACCATGTCTCAAAGAAGTGGGAAAAAAGGCAATCCATTTTGACAGTTTAAACAACATAAGAAAATAATCTCTGCCAGGCGGTAGTGGCACACACCTTTGATCCCAGCACTTGGGAGGCAGAAGCAGGCAGATTTCTGAGTTCGAGGCCAGGCCAGCCTGGTCTACAGAGTGAGTTCCAGGACAGCCAGGGCTACACAGAGAAACCCTGTCTCGGGGGAAAAAGAAAAAAAAAAAGATCCTTCCTCTCCACCCCCCCCCCCCGGACAAAAAAAAACCAAAAAAAACTAATAGTTACCAGGGAACTCAAAGACAAAATTTAATTCCTCAATATTCATTTCTGATTATACACTTACTTAGCTTGTGTTTGGCTTTTGCTCTGAGACAGGTTTCACTATGCAGCCCTGGCTGTCCTGGAACTGAGACCCACCTCCCTCTGCCTAAAACTAAGGGCATGGCCATGATGCCCAGCCAGCATTATTTTCACTTTCCATTTAGAGGCATCGTCTCCGAAAGTAGCTCGGCCTGGCCTCACATTTGCTCTACAGTCTAGTCTTGAACTTGTGGTCCTCCTGCCCCCTCACCCCCTTCTGAGGAGCTGGGATCACAGGGCTGAGCAGCCAGGCCTAGCTTCATGTTGTCTTACTGTGCTTTGTTCTAGGACCCCAGGGTACCAGTCTGTAACAAGACCAAGGAGCCAGAGGTCACAATGTCACAGGAGATGCCTTGGCTTAGCCAACTTCTTAGAAAAATCAAAGTACTTTTGAGACACATCTTTGTTCAACACAAGACAGAGAAATAAATACTTCCATTTCATCTATGGTAGAGGCTAACACTTATTACAATGCTCATCCCTATCTTTTTCAAAGGCTGGGCCAGTGTGGTGACTCAGGCCTATAATCCCAGCACTAGGAATAGTTTTCTAAATTCAAGGCCAGTTTGGGCTACACAGCTCCAGGGCAACCTGAGTTAGAAGGCTAGATCTTATTTCTAAAGAAAAAGAAAAATGTAAGATTGACTATTAACCTGGCAATGTGATGTTGGCAAAAATAGGCTGTCCATCAACATTGAGGGATGGCACAAACAGTTCCGTTTGGTTAACCAGGAGTCCATCATGGGTCCCCGCATCCCTGAAGAGCCAAAGATGACCTGTCAATGCAAGCAGAGGATGGTGAGAAGTCACACGGGTCTGGATATGGCACCTGTTTATTACACCAAGCCATATGAAACACCTGCCTTTCAACTCTGCTTAATGCCTTAACAAAGCCCTTCCAAGAGGAACAAGGCAACAGCATTCCTCTGGAAGGAACTCTTAATCATGAGAGAGCAGGGCTGAAGGGAGATGCCCTGCTGACAGCAGGAGACAGAAAGCACAAGGAGCCTGGACTCTGAGACAATGGAGGGAGAGTGCATCTAGGTCAAGTGAGAGCTAGTAATCTTACCAAACACTGCAAGATGTGAAAGGCCATCGAAAGGCCACAGAAGGAATCATGGGTAAGAACAGGTAAACTAATACATCATGAAACAAGTGGACAAGAGCTTGACTCTGGGAGGGAAGGGCCTGAGTGAGAAGGATCCTTGCAGGACGACAGAAAAGTTCTCATGTCTAACTTTACTAAGTGTTGCTGTAATGGCCCAAAATTCTTAAAGCAGAGATCTCTCCATCTTTAAGTATAGATTATACCTTCTTCTTTCCTTCTTCTTTTTTTTTTTTTTTTTTTTGGGTTTTTAAAGATAGGGTTTCTCCGTATAGCCCTAGCTGTCCTGGAACTCACTCTATAGACCAGGCTAGCCTCGAACTCAGAAATCCGCCTGCCTCTGCCTCCCAAGTGCTGGGATTAAAGGTGAGCGCCACCACCGCCTGGCTTATACCTTCATTTTTAAAAATGGGACAGTGCTATCCAAGAAAAGGAGGCAAACCTCAGAGATAAGTCTGTTTCAGAGTAAAACTACCTCAAAATATGGCAATCTTTCATGAGACATGAACTTACTTGAAGACTCAGTGGGTGTTTGTTATGCTGGGGACTGAACCCCAGGTCTCCCATCTGCCAGTAAGTGCCATAGTTCGATGAGTCCAGCTTAAAACTGATACAAAATTTTTTTTTAGGACAGGATCTCATTATGTAGCTCAGGTTGGTCTCAAACTGGTAATCTTACTGCCTCAGCCTCATTAACATTGGAATTATAGGCATGCATGCATCATCCTGCCTACCTTAGTAAGATAAGGCCCAGTACTGGAATACTGCACAGTGATAGAGTGTTTGCCTAGCATGACTGAGGTCCTAAATTCAATCCCCAGAAGTTGCCGACCCCCTTCCCCTGCCCAAAAAAAGAATTTAAAAAAAAAAAAAAATCAGGCACAAACAAATCTTGGAGAATACAAAATTAACACAAGTTTCTATGTAAAATAAAAAACTATAGAAATTTTGATTCCTGTTTAGTTCTTTCTCATTAAACACTAAAAGTTTGGTATAAAAGATAGACTGAAGCCAGGTGGTAGTGGGTGAAGTCTTTAATCCCAGCACTTAGGAGACAGAGACAGGCGGATCTGTTTAAAGCCAGCCTGTTCTATAGAGTGAGTTACAGGGCAGTCAGGGCTGCACAGTGAAACTCTGTCTCTAAAAAACAAAACAAAAAGACTGCTACACGCTAGATCCCCTTTCAAACAAACAAATAAACAAACAGGCGGGGCTAAAGAGATGCGAGCTCAGTGTTAAGAACACTTGTTGCTCTTGCAGAAGACCAGGTTTGGTTCCCAGCACCCATTTGGCATCTAACAAACATTTGTAACTAGTTTGCAGGGATCAGAGCCTCTAGCTTGACCTCCACACCCACGGTACAGATTCATCCTCAAGCAAAAAACACACACACACAGGGAAAACCATCACCAGCACTGAAACACAAATGCTACATCTCCAAATGGAAGAAGTTCTTTTCTCCTCTCCATATCAAAAAAATAATTTGAGAAGCATCAGTTTACTTCATCTTATTGTTTTCATTAAGTCCAGGTATCATGTTGCCCAGACTAACGTGAACTCCTGATCATCCTGCTGGTCGGTCGCAGGAGCTCATTAAATGTACCACCATCAGGAACAAAGTTTTACAAGACCCTCCCTGGAGGGTGATAAAAGGAATATGAAAGTGTGTTCCAGGAGGCTGAGGCAAGAGGATTGCCATGGTTTGCTTGTCTGTCTTAGTTAATGCTGCTCTGAAGAGACACCAAAACCAGGGCAACTCTAATAAAAGAAAGCATTTCATTGGGGCTGGCTTACAGTTTCAGAGGTTTAATCCATTATCAGCATGATGGGAAGCATGGTGGTACCCAGGCAGATTGACTCAGTGCTGGAGAAGTAACAAGTGAGTATGGAGTATTCTCTACATCCAGATCCAGAGGTGTAGGCAGAGAGATTGTAAATTTGGTTTAGGCTTCTGAACCGTCAAAGCCCAGGGCATACTTACTCCAACAAGGCCACACCCTCTAATCCTTCGCCACTTTCAAATTACTAATCCTTTTTTTTTCTTTCTTTCTTTCTTTCTTTCTTTTTTTTTTTTTTTTTTTTATTTTTCAAGACAGGGTTTCTCTGTATAGTCCTGGCTGTCCTGGAACTCACTCTGTAGACCAGGCTGGCCTCGAACTCAGAAATCCGTCCACCTCTGCCTCCCAAGTGCTGGGATTAAAGGCGTTCACCACCGCCACCTGGCACTAATCCTTAATTATGTTTTCTTTTCAAAAGTGAGAGCAAAGACATCGGATTCCTGGAGCTGGAGTTAAGGAAACCTATGAGCTGCCTGACCTGGGTGCTGAGAACCTAACCCTGAAAGAGCAGTGTAAAGTGGCCTGGGTGACAAAGGCCTTTGCTTTAATCCCAGAACTCAGGGGCAGAGGAAGCTGGATCTCAATAAGAGGCCAGCCTGATCACTCAGCTGTCTGTCTGTTTGGCTGTTTCAGACACAATCTTGGGGCATAGCCAAAGCTGGCCTCAAACTCACCGAGATTCTCCTGTCTTGGCCTCCTGAGTCCTGGGCTACCACTCACATATCTGGGTATATTTTTCAATACATAAATGAGGCAATGTCAAACACCCCCAATTTTCTGGGACTAAAATCACCTTTTGAACTTTTTTTCTCACTATTTGGCAGCAAACAAAAAAAGTCATTTGCCTCAGTTTCCTCAGTCCTGGGATTTTACACGTGAGAGCAGCTTCGCCTGTTCTTCATAGCCATCCAGGGAGGACATTGATAGAACTGATTTCCACCGATGCTGGTACAGTTAGCAAGCTCACATGGTCAGGCTTGGTACAAACCTGAAATCAGTGGCCAAGGCAGGAAGATCACTAGTTCAACCCGATATTCCAAACTCACTTGTTTTCGGCCAAGACGCCAATCGGTTAAGGTGGTCCCCCAACCATAACTGTTAATTCCCTCGGCTGACTCTTATTCTACTCCGGTTCTTGTAGGAGGCGTGCTCTTTCTTTACCTGGGCGCTCCCAGACTCTTGCCCACGCTTTCGCAAACCTCTGAGCCTGGTGCCTATCGCAGCAATTATGACATAGGCTGGTTCTTGTCTGTTCATGCATTTGTCTGTATCCCTACAAGTTGTCACTATGAAGTCAGGTTCGCATGCAGAACCTGACCGGGAACTGGGTACGCTGCACCCGAAAGAACTAGTAGGGGCCGGGCGTTCTAGGGGTAGAAGCAGTGGGTGGGGACAAGGTGCTCGGGGTTGGAGGGAACGCGCTGGGCCTGTTACGGCACCTGCGGCCTAGCGCGCGACTCGTACCTCGGTAGCTGTGGATGCGGCGGCCGGTGCCCGGTGGTAAGGTCGGGTAGGGCTGAGGCTCACCGTCAAAGTTGAGCCACAAAGGCAGCACGACGCGCGGGCTGCGGTTGCAGAAGATGACCTGAGAGGGCTCGCGCGAGTTCACCGAGCGAAGCACCGGCCGCGGCCGCCCAGCCTCCATCTCCTCGGGAGCCGGCTCCCCTGCTGCCTCCTCGGGATTAGCTGCCTTCCGGGGCATTATTGGAACTGGTCGCCTCCGGATTCGCAAGCGGGACGTGGGCGGCGCGTGCGTGCGGGTTTACGCGCTCCGGGGCAGATCGGCTGGTCCCAGATGCACTCTGTCCGACTTGAAGGCGGAAATGGCCGCCTGGAGCCCTCGAGCTGCGGGGCGGGGCAGACGGAGCCCAAGTCCGCGGTGGGGGCGGGGCCTCGGAGGGGCGGGGCCGCGGCGGAGGCCGGAGCTAGCACTGTAAATTCCACCTCCTAGAGTTGGGTTTCTGTTTGTTTCCTTTCCTTTTCTTTTTTTTCCCCTTCCTTACCCCCCCCCCCCCCCAGACAGAGTTTCTTCGTGTAGTTCTGACTGTCCTGGAACTCACTCCCTAGACCAGCCTGACCTCGAACTCACGGAGATCTGCCTGCCTCTGCCTCCCGAGCACTGGTATTAAAGATTTGCATCTCCATGCCAGGCTTGCTTAGAGGTAGGCCTAGAACTCACTATGTATACCGGGCTTGTCGTGAACTCAGAGATCTCCCTGCCTCAGACTCCCAAGAACAGGGACTAAAGGCAGTTGGATTTTGTTTGTTTTGTTTTGTTTTGTTTTGTTTTGTTTTGTTTTGTAACAGCGTTTCTCCCTATGTAGCCCTGGCTGGTCTGGAATTCGGTGTACAGACCAAACCAGCTTCGAACTTAGAGTGATCCTCCTGCCTCTGCCTTCAGGGTGCTGGAATTATAGGCATGAGCCAACACGCATGTCCTCATCATATTTTTTTTCCTTTGGGATTACTTAAATTTCATTTCTTCTCTTAAGATCTCCACGGTTTTGCCATATTTCCCCTTCCACCTCTGCTTTTTGGTTTTTCGAGACAGGGTTTCTCTGTGTAGCACCAGCTCTCCCGGAACTCACTCTGTAGACCAATCTGACCTTGAATCTCCTGCCTCTGCCTCCCAAGTGCTGATATAAAGCTAAGTGCCACCACTGCCCCGCCCATCTATGCTATTATTTAAAGTTTTTGTCACTGATGAGTTTGAGTTTGTCTCTATTTTTAACTACACATTTTATTTTATTTTATTTTAGTTTAGTTTTTCGAGACAGGGTCTCTCTGTGTAGCCCTGGCTGTCCTGGAACTCACTCTGTAGACCAGGCTGGCCTGGAACTCAGAAATCCACATGCCTCTGCCTCTCAAGTGCTGGAATTAAAGGCGTGCGACTCCACCACCCAGCTTAACTATTCATTTTAAAATGTCTTCCAAAGTACAAAAGTAAAACTTTACCTCGTTTTCCATCTGCATTCCCAGAATACAGTATTACCAGTTTTTGTTTCCTTTCAAAGGTTTTTATGCATGTCAATAGAATTTTAAAATATTTCATCTTTTTCTTTTTAGACACAGACTAATTGCATAACTCCCATTGCCTTGGAGCTGAATGTACAGGCCAGGCTGGCCTCAAATTAGTGGCACTCATCTTTCGTCTGCCTCCCAAGCACTGGCATTCGAGGTATGTGCTACCATGGCTGGTTCAAAGAGTTAGCATACAACTACCATCAGGTGGCTTCGCTGCCATTTTCCATAGGCATTTCTGGCAGAAGTAGCTTCAGATGAGCTTTTAAAAAAAATGTATGGTGTGCGTGCATTGAGCTCACACAGGTGCTGGTGAACAACAGAAGAGCAAGGCGGGTTTCCTGGAGTTGTGAGCTGCCTTTTGTGGGGACTGGGAATAGAACCCAGGTCATCTGTAAGAGCAGCCAGCGCTCTTAACCACTGAGTCGGCTCTCCAAAGCTTCCAAATTCTCTTGAATTTTTAGTTCCCCATTTTTCAGGTATTTTCAGTTGCGAAATCAACCCGGACCTTTATGCATGGCACGCAAGCCACCTACCTCTGTGCCGCACTGCCTAGACTAAATTTAGCACTTTATTGTTTCTTATGTTTAGTACATATCTACTGAATGTGCCGTGTTATACAACCCGTCTCTGCCTTCAGAATGCTGAAAGGCTAGTGTGGAAGGACACAGGACAATGCGGAGCAGTGTCATTTGGTTGTAACAAAGAATGTGAAAGGTGACTAGATGAGCCAGGGAAAATACCAAGCAGGGTGACTGAAGTCCATTTAGGGTCCTTTATTTATCGAGCCTGGAAAATCGCCATGGACAGTAAGAATGTATTGTCCTGCTTCTGCAGCAGGTGAAGATGCAGGTTTTTTTTTTTTTTTTTTTTTTGGAGACAGGGTTTCTCTGTGTAGCCCTGGCTGTCCTGGAACTCACTCTGTAGACTAGGCTGGCCTCGAACTCAAAATCCTCCTGCCTCTGCCTCCCAAGTCTGGGATTAAAAGGCATGCGCCACCACCGCCCGGCTGTCTTTTTTTTTTTTTTTTTTTAATATTTATTTAATGTACATCTTCAGACACACCAGAAGAGGGCATTGGATTCTATTACAGATGGTTGTGCCGGGCAGTGGTGGTGGTACACGCCTTTAATCCCAGCACTTGGGAGACAGAGGCAGGCGGATTTCTGAGTTCCAGGCCAACCTGGTCTACAGAGTGAGTTCCAGGACAGCCAGGGCTAAACAAAGAAACCATGTCTCCAAAAACAAAAAACAAAAAACAAAACAAAACAAAAAAACCCAGATGGTTGTGAGCCACCATCGGTTCAACCTCTGAACCGTATCTTCAGCCCCAGCATTGTCTGCCTTTAGGAAGGACTCTGGTTTACTAAGGAAAGGCATTATATTTTTCAATTAACTCAATCCAGACTGGACAGAATGGTGCTCGCCTTTAATTCTAGCACTTAGGAGGTAGAGGTAGTTAGACCTTTGGAAGTTTGAGGCCATCCTGCTCTATATAGCATGCTCCAGGCCAGCCAGAACTATAGTGTGACCCTGTTTCATAAAACAAAAACAAAAAAGAACTTAATACAATTTCCTACACACAGTAAGGAGGTTACCTGGAGAAGTCCCTGGACTCCTCAAAGCACCACATAAAATGAGGAAGTTACCAATGTAAGAGGCCAGATTCATTAATTTCCTACAACCAATGTTACCAACTGCTCTTTGCAACCAGGACCTTATGATAAAGCAACATAGTAATAATCAACTTAGCATTACAACCAACAAAAAAACATTATTATCTGTAAGATAGAACATTGAGCATCCATGTACAATCTCACCGAGTGCTTTTTCTTGCTTGTAAGGACCATCATTTTGCCCTCTTGTTATCTTGTGGTACAGTACCTATTCACAGCAGGAACCACTATTAAGCCAACTGCAGAGTACCAGGTAACTAACACAGCTTTAGAAGTGGTCCTTTATCCAGGAGGAAATGCGGATAATGAACTTGAGTGTCTGCTGAAGGCACGCTACAGTGAGTTTAGTAATATTGAAAAGAGAACTTAGCCCATGAGAATATTAAGTGTCTCCATTATAAGACTATTTTCAAATGAAAACACTGGTTCAGTATCCCTTAGGCAAAATGCCTGTGATCAGATAGGACCCAGGTTCAAAATTTCATATACCTTAACCACAGCTTGAAGTTATTTACAGTATTTATGTATTTGTTGTGTGCAGGCCAGAAGTGGACCTTGGTTATCTTCCTCTCATTCTATACCTTGTTTTTTATGGTCTCTCACTGAACTTGGAGCTGTGATTCAGCTAAACTGATAGGCAGGCAAGCCCCAGGGATTCTCCCATCTATGCCTCCTCAGCACTGGGAAAATAGAACCACACCTTATTTAGGTTTCATGTGGGTGTTGGGGATCCAACTCGGGTCTGTTTGGATAGCAAGTATTTTAGCAATGAAGCTATCTTCCTAGCTCCTTTATACAGATTTTTAGGCTGCCTGTTCTGACTGCAACTTACCTTGTCCCTCCCCTTTGAGCAACAGACTCCACAAAACTAGAGTTTCTCTAAGAAATCTCATGCTTTGAAGAGGATGGGTTCCTGGTGTCAGCCAGCAGGGGAGCGTGTCTCCTGGGAATATCACAGCATCCTGACTTCCAGGAGACCAAAGCCAAGACAATGACCAGCAGGAATCGGATCTTAATTCAAGTAGTCTCAACCTGTGGATCAAGACCCCTGGGGTATAACAACCAATGTAACTTATCAGATATCCTGCATATCTGCACATACTATTCATAATAGTAGCAAAATTTCACTTATCAAGTAGCAACAAAAATAATTTTATGAAGGGGGGGGGGGTGTCACCACAACAAGATGGGCAAAGATGACGGGCAGGTGTAGCACAGCATGAGAAAGGCTGAGAACCACTGCTTTAACTGGAACAGTTGTGTGTAGCTTTTTTTCCTTTTCATATTCAAGTATCAGAGCCATTGTTTTGCACTTATCAGCCCGAAAGCTAGTTCCTTGAAGGTAGGAATCTAGAACAGCCACTCTTCTCTGGAAACATTTTCCTGTGAGGCCCTGGATGTCTTGGAACTCGATGTAGACCAAGTGGCCTGAAACTCAGAGATCTACCAACCTCTGCCTCCCGGGAGCTGGAATTAAATGTATGCACCACCATGTCTGATCAGTGTATACCTCTTGACTGTTTCAACTTAAGCCTCATGTAAGAATCCCAAAGATGATGGGCAGGTGTATCACAGGACCTTTACTTCCTCTTCCCCAATGTGGCCACACTGAGACCTTTTCTAATTTTCACCATTACGTAACTGGCTTATTGAAGACAGGGTAACAATTAGCTTGTCAGGGCTGCCAGAACCCCGGGCTCTGACCTGTTATAACAGCTCAGGTAGCAACCATACAAGTCAGGTGTGAAAAGATTCACCTGTGCTGTCATTATTTAGAAAGCCTTGGATTTTGGAAAATGTTGGATAAAAGAGACTCAGGCAGTACTACTTAAAATGCCCAAGGTGTACCCCATGAATACAACACAGCTTGAACCCTCCTAATCTGGTTCATCAGTGTTCATGGCAACATGCCTTCCTCAAAGCAGCCAGCTGAGTTAGTCCAGGGAAGGGGACTCAGGTACTTTCTAGGTTACATTTGTGGTTTGAATATGCTTGACCCATGGGAAGTGGCACTATTAGGAGGCATAGCCTTGTGGAGGTGGGCCTTTGGGGTCTCATATATGCTGGCCAGTGCAATGAGGTTCTCTTCCTGGCTGCATGTTGAAGACAGGCTCTTCTCGGCTGCCTTCCTATCATGATGTAGGACTCTTGGCTCCTCCAGCATCATGCCTGCCTGCTGGCTGCCATGCGTTCTATAATGATAATGGACTAAACCTCTGAAACTGTAAGCCAGCTCCAATGAAATGTTTGACTTTATAAGAGTTGCCTTGGTCATGGTGTCTCTTCACAGCAACAAAAACCTTAAGACAATTATACTCTGAAAATGTTCCAAATAATTCAGGGTGAATGCTAGTGTGAAGACAGCAAGCCAGGAAGTCTGAGAAAGGGCAGTACTGAATGTGCTTGTCTGGAAGAACAATGGGGAGTGTTAACCTGAGCTGGACTTTGAATGTCAAATAGGGCTTGAATAGAGAGAAATCAGTGTGCACAGAGCATGGTAAACTCTGCCATTCTCCAGGGGAGCTCTCTGTGGGGAAAGCCTTTAGCAGGAACTTGGCTTAAGTTTACAGGAAAAACAGAGTCTTCTGTATGAACTGCAGTACTTGCTTGAGAAAATTGGTTTACATTTTGTACCTGTGTACACTTATGTACAGGAATGCCATGCCACAGCACGCACGTGGAGATCAGAGGACAACCTCTAAAAGTTCTCTCCTTCCACCACATTGGTCCTAGAGAGAGAACTCAGGGCTCCAAGTCTGGAGGCAAGACCCTATGTGTTAGAGCATCTCACAAACCTCAGTATTTACATTCAAAGGATGTTTATCTTATAAAACTAGGAGTCTACCCTGGATACAGTTAAACTGGGAAGATGCTAGGATTTCAAAAGATCATAAACATCAGGTCTGATTCAATACTGTATCTTTTATTGGAGTCTAACAGACCTATATAGTAAAAGTCCTTAGTAGTTATCTGCTGAAAGACCAAATAATTCCAGGCTGAACTAGTTCAAGTGTCCAGACAGGAACCCTGACTGGAGAGCTGCCAGGCTTTGAAGCAGCCAGGGCTGCAGGTTTCTTCTGCTGCAGAGCACTCCTGCACATAAGCCTCTGAGCAGTGAGCCCTTCTCCAGCCACTCTTGCCACCACAGTCACAGCAGTCAGACAAAGTTGAGTTTATTAGGGAAGCATGAGAGCCACCGATACCCCAAGTGACACAAAGAAAACTGAAAATGTCCCTTCAAGCCAACTGGGGGCCTGGCTTAGACCTCCCAGAACAAGAAACTGGTGGGTTAGCAACAACATTTTCTGGCAACCACACTGCAGGGCACGAGTCTCAGCCAGGACTGCCCCCACCTCTCACAGGTGGAGAGAAGGCCGACTGTTGACAGGAATCAGTGCAGAGGCCATGGGAGCTGTAGGGAAAGTCTGAGAGAAAGAGAGTGAGAGGTGGGGAAGACCTTAAAAAGTCCCAGCCTTTGCCTCTCAACACCTCAAACACATGACAAATAGTTGCAAACAATGTTACTGAAAAGGGAGAAAGCCTAATGCTGTTTCCAAGAGCTCCCCTGGACTGCTTGCTCCCCCAGGCCACACCACACCCCAGGGCACACAGCAGAGCCCAAAGGCCACTTTTGAAAAAAGAAAAACAAGAAAAAGCCCTGTTGCTCTGTAAGGAGAGGAGGAGGAGCAGAAGGCTGCTGGGCCTTTCCCACATGGCCAGTGTTCTGTACAGCAACTTCCCAGCAGCAGCGTGGCACACTTCTAGGTGAGAGTCTCACCCTTTGTCACCTGTGAAGGGAAAACTGACATTTAGATAAAATGCAAAGGGACTGAAGCTATTTAAGGAAAATCCTATTTTGGATCTTGCACAGTGAGAAATGGTAGCAAAGGCAGCTTCAGAGTCCCAGAGACCTAAATCCAAGCAGAGCACTTAACTTCTGCAAGACTGTTCTAAGGAGAAATGTGTGTTCCCTCCGGGGTAGCCTGTGACCATACTCACCCTTGCTTCAATGTACTCTATTCTCCGTTCAAGGGCTGTCAATTTCTCATTTAGTGTTGCCAGTCTTGAACGACAAGACATATCTGGTAAAAGGAGACTAATGTTCAGGATTAATGTCACTCCAAACACCCACCCCCACAGCCACACCCCCCCACACCCCCCACAGCCACCCCTGGGCCGAAGACAAACATTGTGCCAAGTACATATGGGGACTGGAATATGGTAAGAAGCATTTAAGGATCAACACTCAGATGCTGTCAACACGCAGGGTGGTAGGAAGAGAAGAGTTACCACCAAGGGAGAGCCATGTCTTGTCTTATAGCCAAGGCTAGTCTTGAACTTGCAGTGATCCTCCTGTCTCAAACTAAATTTACGGACCTTAAAAATTTATGGACCCTAAAAATGTGATAGCAGCAACATAGAATAATATGTAAAGGATGTATAGATAGCTTTGTCAAGCAGCAAACTAAGAGTTTCAAGAGAAAGGACCTAATGAGAAAGGAAATACAGAAGCTCTTCAACCTACGGTATAAACTCCCTGGAAATTAAACCAGGAATATGCACTAAATGCAGCACACTGAGATCACCAGCTGTTTCTTGAGCCCACAGGGCTGAGTGGGAGCTGTGTTCCTCTGTTCCCTGGCAACACAAGTACCACATGTCCCTAGCCCTGGAAGAGATCAAAACTCAAAACCTGAGAATGGTTTTAGGTTAGGGTTACAGATCAGCAGAGGAGGCTTGTCCTGGATCACTCCAAGTTCAATGCCCAGCCCTGCAGCAGTGAGGGAGAGTCCTGAGAGTTACAGCCAAAATTATGGCAAGGAAGGGAGGAAGAGGAGGTCCAGAGGGAAGGGTGCCAAAAGCCCACACTATTTTAAGTGTCTGTCTGTCTATATGCCTCATGCTCACGGATCAAGTTTAAGCTCTCAGCTACTATTCCAGTGCCATGCCCGCCTGCCTACCTGACTGTTGTTATGCCCTACCCCCCACCATGATGGTCATGGACCCAACCTCTGGAACTGTAAGCTCCAAAATAAACTCTTGTATAAGTTGCCTTGGTCACAGTGTTTGGTCACAGCAGTTGAAAAGATACAACCGGTATCAGCAAGTGGGCTACTGCTGTGACAGGCTTGACCATGCTTTTTGAAGGAATGTACAAGACTTCAGAGCAGCTGAACACTGTTTTAATGGGCAAACCTGATAGGAGCTAAAATCTGCCTGAGGTTAAATTGAAACTTTGGACTAATTTCCGTGGCAGAGGAAATTTCAAGATAGTAACTTTGTGGTTGGATTACTAGTAATTACTCTTTTACAGGTCTACAATGAAATGAAATGAAAGAGCAAGTGGGGCACAAAGAAATACAAAATACACAATTTGAGGAAAAAAAGATAATCAGGAAATTTACCACTGGAGCCAGGGCTTGCACTGAAAGAAATAAGATTGATGAGAAATGGAAAGAGGGAATGAGCACCCTCAGGGCCAGACCCTACCTAAGCTAATCCTGCAATTTATGGAAGAAAAAGGCATAAGAAATTTTCTGCTCCTAAAAGGCAATACAGATCAAAGTTTATAAAAACGTAGGGGCCAGGCCCCATCCCCAACAAGGCAGCATAACTTGGCAGCATTGACCTTGTGGTTCTGGCTATGGAATCATGAAGGATACATGAGAAAATGGGTTGTGGAATCTTCCTCCAGGATTGAGAGCTGCTGAGGTCAAGCGTGGTAGGGAGTCTGTGCATAGCCCACAGCCACCACTTGTGTGAACAGTGAAAGTGAAGCCTGGATCGCACTGTGCTAGAGCTGTGGGACAGCTGCAGACAGGGAGCAGAAATAACCCCAGGGAGAAGTAGCTACGGTCACCAAGCTGTAAGGAAGAACCATAAGACCTTTTGATATCAGCAGAGACGGGATTTGGAGTTTGCCCTGCTGGGTTTCCATCTTGCTTGGTCCAGCATTTCCTTCCTATGCCACTATTCCTCCCTGTTGGAACGGTAATACATACGCTGTGCCACTGTATACTCAAAGATCATAATTTGCTTTTTATGGGGGTTACAATTAGGAGATTGGACTTTTTTTTTTTTTCTTTTGGTTTTTCGAGACAGGGTTTCTCTGTAGTCCCGGCTGTCCTGGAACTCACTCTGTAGACCAGGCTGGCCTCGAACTCAGAAATCCACCTGCCTCTGCCTCCCAAGTGCTGGGATCAAAGGCGTGCGCCACCACCGCCCGGCCAGGAGATTGGACTTTTAAACTATATTGAGACCATGGAGACATTTCTTTTTCCTTCTTCTTCCTTTTGGAGACAGGGGTCTATGTAGGTAGGCATGGCCGTCCTGAACTCTCTATGTATTAGACCAGGCTGAACCTGATCTCACAGAGATCTGCTTGCCTCTGCCTCTTGAGTGTTGGGATTAAAGGTATGAACCACTATACTTGACTATAGAAACTTTTAAAGTTAGACTAAATTCATTTTTGCACTATGATATGGCCACAAGCGAATGGGATTCAGGGACTAAGTGGAGTATGGTGGTTTGAATGAGAATGTCCCTCGTGGGCTCAAAAACTTGAATGGTTGGTCCCCACTTGATAGAACTGTTTGGGAAGGATTAGGAGGTATGGCCTTACTGGAGGAGATGTGTCATTGGGGTTTGAGGTTTTTAAAGCCCATGCCATTCCCAGTTAGGTGTGTCTGCCTGCTTGCCTCTCTCTTTCTCCTTCTCTCTCTGTCTCATGCTTGTGGATTAAGATGTAAGCAGCCGGGCAGTGGTGGCACACGGCTTTAATCCCAGCATTTGGGAGGCAGAGGCAGAGGCGGAGGCAGGCGGAGGCAGGCGGAGGCAGGCGGATTTCTGAGTTCGAAGCCAGCCTGGTCTATAGAGTGAGTTCCAGGACAGCCAAGGCTACACAGAAAAGCCCTGTCTTGAAAAAAAAAAGAAAAAGAAAAAGAAAAAAAAAGATGTAAGCAGGTGTACTGCTCCAGTGCTATGCATACCTGCCACCATGTTCCCCACCATAATGGTCACAGACTCTAATCCTTTGGAACCATGAGCCCTGAAAGAGCTCCAAATGAAATGCTTTCTTTTATAAGTTGCTTTGGTCACTGTGTTTTGTCACAGCAATGAAAAGTAACATTGTCTCGTCATTTGAGCTCTTGGAAACTAATCTGTTACTACTATGGAAAGACTGCTTCGACATTACCCACGGAGACCTTTTTGAACTACAGAAAACTCAATTAGTAACAAGCACATGATGGAACTGAGATTCTATCTGTGAAAAGCAGCCTTGACTCTTGGCTCTGCCTTTTCCAATCTCCTTCTTCTGTTTTTAAAGATTTACTTTATTATATGTAAGTATACTATAGCTGACTTCAGACATCAGAAGAGGGTATCAGATCCCATTACAGGTGGTTGTGCGCCACCATGTGGTTGCTGGGATTTGAACTCAGGACCTCTGGAAGCCTGGTCGATGCTCTTAACTGCTGAGCCATCTCTCCAGCCCCTAATCTTCATTCAGTATCTCCTCCAGAATGCAATCTAGACTCCCTTAAAATACCCTTTCTCTTCTGACTCCTTTACCTGAAACCACAAGACTCTTTTTCCTCTCAACTGTCCTCAGCAACGGAAAAAGGGGACAAATGATGGCTACTTCCTATTACCTCCTCCAACCCACACTTCTATCTCAATAACCTTTATTCTTTGGGTCTAAAATAGCTGCGAGATCACTCCGCGCTGCAATCACTCTGAGCTGTCTCCCACACAATGAGTCAGCAGCAGCAAGCTAACAACTTTCTTTTTCATCTCTCCTCTGGCTGCTTCTACAAAAGCATTCATTTTGACAGATCTTCCTACACTCTGATCTAGCCTCAACTTTCATCATCTTGCCTATCTAATCATTATTCTTCACCAAGACTTGGCTAAAAATTTGCCTCTGAGGTCTTACCAGAAAAACGCAAGGTTTTTTTTTTTTTTTTTTTTTTTTGTCTGAATGTATCTGAATTCCTAAGGACAAATTACTTGGGTCTCTGGCTGTCACTTTCCCCACTTTAGATAAACAGTTAAAAAAATAGTAAGTGGGGGAGTGGGCTGGGCTGAGGAGATGCCTCAGTGGTTAAAAAGTACCTGCATAAGGGCAGGAGTTCAGACATCCAGCAACTCAAGTAAATGCCGGGTGAGCAGGGCAGCCTGCCTGCAATTCCAACCTCAGAAGGCTGAGATGGGATCCTCCTCAGAGCAAGAGAGCTAGCAAGACTAGACTTCATATCATCCAGCTTTGGGATTGACAGAGAGACCTGCCTCAGTGAGTAAGGTGCACCACACACTCACTCTCACACTCCCCCACATACACACGAAAAAGACATTCACCCATTCCCATTAGTTTTTCAAACTTAGTTTTCATACCCTCTTTTCATACTTAGTTTCACTGACTTGGAATTCACATGCCATACATTCATTTACCTGTAGGTGTGCAACACAATGCTGGGCCTTTCTTTTGAAACCTTACTATCTGCTATTGCTGCCTCCTCTAGTTTCCAAGTCTCATTTAAGATGCCCATGCTAGCAACCTTACTTTAGAAACATGATACCTTACTTTTTTAAAAAAAAATGTAATTTTTGTGTATGTGTATACACATGCCCTGGCACATATATGCAAGTCAAATGTAACTTTTGGGAGTAGTTCTTTCCTTTAGCCACACAGATACAAGACTGAACTCAGGTCATCAGGTACCCACTGAGCCATCTCACAGGCTCAACATTGTCACTTCGATCAGGACTATCCAACATGCATAGAGTTCCATTTACTAGGATATTTGGAAGCTCAAAAGCAAAAATCTCTCTGACAGTTGTATTTCCCAGGAAAAGAGATACACAGAAACCACTGGAAGACAGAAGTTAAATATGTTTAGTTCATAGACTAGGTGTAGCCCAAGGGTAGAATGCCACATGCTCACATGCTGAAGACCACACCAGAACCTGCTATTTTAAATAAAAATAACAGGGAGAGCATTCAGCAGCTGGGCAACTCTGAACCCTGCATTAAAGTACACTTTGTCACCACTCAATAAAAGCAGGTCTGATCAGGGTGCTTGCTTGTATATCCACAGCACCACTACTGACAATACTAACATGATTTCCTCTCTACATTATTATTTTTTAAATATTCATTTATTTTATGTGAGTACACTATAGCTGACTTCAGACACATCAGAAGATGGCGTCAGATCCCATTACTGATGGTTGTGAGCCACCATGTGGTTACTAGGATTTGAACTCAGGACCTCTGGAAGAGCAGTCAGTGCTCTTAACTGCTGAGCCATCACTCCAGCTCCTGCATTTATTTTTTAGGTAAGGTCTTCCCTGCATAGCCTGGTCTAACCTGAGACTAAAACTTAACAACCCTCCTACCTGTTGCTTCCCAAGAACTGGGATTACTGGATGTTTTACTATCCTTGGCTTTCTGACTCTGGATTATTTCATATACTACCTTATCACAACAAAAATTGGTACTAGCTTTATCTTCTGGTTTGTTTGGTGGGTGTTGGGTGTGAGGGTAGAGGGGGTCTATTCTATTTCCAGACAGTGGTTCCTTATTAATTCAGGCTAGAGTAGAACTCATTATGTAGCTCAGGATAACTTTGCATTGGAAATCCTATCTCAGCCTTCTGAGTTCTGGGATTGCAGGTAACTGCCAAGCTCTTGGCTTGTTTTTGAAGTCAAGTTTTAGTTCCTGGATGAGTCCTGGTAGGGAAGAGTCTGAGATCTGCAAAGGAGAAATGTTCCTTATCCTGTGTTACGAGGGAGAAGTCTCTGCAGAGATGTCTGTGTCACATGTGTATGAATCACATTTTACAGAAGACAAAGTTGATTTGGGGTTTTCTGCTGCATCCTAGATTGGGAAATGAGCAGAATTCTAATTCTTCAGGAGCAACAAGAAATGGCCTACATAGCTGTTATTTTCCCTGAAGATATTAAAGACCCTGTGTCTGGAGTCATTACTAGGTGGTTTTTGAAATAGTTGAAATTAATACTTTAAAGAAAGGAGTAACTAATTAGAAGGCAGAACCTCATTATGATACACAATTAAAAGCTAAAGCAATTTAACTGTCAGCTGAGCCTTTAAGCAAGTTCCTAGTTGACAATTCATGCACAATACAGGAATTTACAGAGACATCATTAGGCTGAGATGCTCTGAGTCCTAAGGAGAAACCAGTCTGGTGGCATGGCATGGAGGACTTAGTAAGAATTGCGTGGGGTATAACGTTCTGTCACACCCTTACCATACCTCCCAAGTTCTGGTATGTATCTATGAGGTTTGTACCATTTATGACTATCTAACTCAGCGGTACAAAGAGTCTATAGTTGAGTTTGAAGAGACATTTGGAGTTCTTTGGAAATTACAGCAAACCCAAGTTCCTACCCTGACACAGGATAGGGAACAGATGCTCTAAAGGGAAAATGTATTCTTTCTAGATGGCTAATGACTATCTGAACAACTTTTACTCTTGCAATTCCAGATTGTGAGAGGACAGTCACAATCTAGTTCTATATCAGTGTTGGACAACTGCCTGAACCTGAGGCCACACAGACGATGACACACAGTCACACCTAACACTGCTCTGTATTGTGGGTTGAGTGAACTTTCTGAAAAAACATTATCATAGACTACTGGTCTGCATTTTTAGACTCTGCCCTGATTCTGAAACTAATGTGTGCAAAGAAGTTTAAAGGGGGAGGTGTTATTTTTAAGCTCTATTTTTATACTTAATTAACAAATTCAAGCTGGGCAGTGGTGGCGCCTGCCTTTAATCCCAGCACTTGGGAGGCAGAGGCTGGTGGATTTCTGAGTTCGAGGCCAGCCTGGTCTACAGAGTGAGTTCCAGGACAGCCAGGGCTACACAGAGAAACCCTGTCTTGAAAAACAAAAAAACAAAAAAAACAACAACAAAATTCAGCATGCATGTTGTAATGCATGGTATAAAAATATGTAAATAACGTTGGAAGGCTGAGATG
Source organism: Montemys delectorum (assembly GCA_019843815.1). Taxonomy (NCBI): domain Eukaryota; kingdom Metazoa; phylum Chordata; class Mammalia; order Rodentia; family Muridae; genus Montemys; species Montemys delectorum. The sequence goes on along the minus strand of JADRCD010221448.1, from coordinate 32,253 downwards.
GAAGAATCGTTTGATCCTTCACGTTGGAGACCTAAGCCTAAGTGACATGGCCAGACTTTCTCAAAAAGGGGAGGAGAAAAAGTAAAAAGGAACAGGGAGCAGTGGTGCAGGACTTTAATGCCAGAGTTCAGGAGGCAGGGGCCAGGCCAGCCTGCACCGCAAGCTCCAAGTCATCCAAGGCCAGCTATGGATCAGAATGCCTCAGCAAAACTTTGTCTCCAAACCCACACACCCACAAAGCAGTAACAGAAGCTTTCAGACTGGCTGCCCCTCAGCAATTATGTGACTATCGACAGAAACTATCTCCATATCTTACTAACAGATTTGGAGACCTTATCTCAAACCCACCCCTAAAACGAAAACAAACAAACAAACAAAAGGTAATAACGTAAGAAAAGAAAGCCAGGAAGAGCAGGGGTCATGTGCACACCTGTAATCTCAGTCAGGGAAGCTGAGGGAGGAAGACAAGCTTGAGTCCATGTGAGATGCTCTTGGCCAGCTTGGGCACACCATGGCACCCTATTTCAAAAACAAACACCAAAAAAGAGGAGAGGATAAAGGAAGGAGAGGAGAAAGAAGAGTGAGGACAGAAAGAGGAGGAGGAGGCGCGAACAGTACTCCTAAGAGACTTAGAACTATGACAATAGGTATGATAATACCTGCTATCTAGCCTCAAAGGAAGACTCAAAGTTCTAGATCATCCTAGAAACTTAGTAAGACCCTGTCTGACAAATTTTGTCAGTAATGAGACATACTTTCTAGGGTGTACATTTCAAAGGTACAATATATGTGGACTAAAGTTTAATGTAGCCAGGCCTGTATATAGACACAGGCCTATAGTCTCAGTTACATAGATGAAGCAGGACTTGATCTGTTGGCCAGGGGTTAGCAGCCAACTTGTTGCACAGTGAAATTGCAACTTAAAACCAAAATAATGTTTAATAGTACAGGCTTGTAATATAGATTGAACAGCATTTATAAACTGAATCCACCAAAACACAGACACACACACACACACTCTCTCAAAAAACAAAAACACAAACAAAACAACAACAAAACCAAAAACAAAACAGCCTGGTATGTACACAACTTTAATGCCAGCTCCTGAGAGGCAGATCTTCCTGAGTTTAAGGCCACCCTGGTGTACATATTGTGAGTTCCTGGTCAGTCAAAGTTATATAGCAAGTCCTTGCCTCAAAAAATAGAAACAAACCTAGAAACCTTCCAATTTTGATCGTTCCACAGCAGTTAGGTAATCGTCTGAGGGAACAGCTTACTGATGCAATTCAGTTAGAATGTTGTTGCTGTTACTAAGACCCTGATTTGGAACAGTGAGATGCTACATCACTCTTAAATTTTGAAAAGCAGATCCAACTAAACAAGACTTTAGGTGCTTTGCTGACTGAGATGTCATTAATACTTTGGTCAGACACTGTGCACACATCTCTGATATTAACCAGATAAATGAGGTCTTTTAATTGTGCTTGTTAAAACATTCTTCGTGAGTAATGTTTCCAACTACTTCCCATTGCTTCTCCCTTCTAGGCCAAAGACTCACACCTATGTTCCTATCACAGTCCATTCTAGCCCCACACCCAGCACAAAATGCTTTAAGTGTTTGGTTTTTTCTGAGACAGGGTCTTATTCTTTAGCTAGACTGGCCTTAAACCCATGACAACTCTCTTGCCCCAGCCAGGTAGGATTACAGGTATAAACCACCACATCAAGCTATTTTAATTTCTTTAGTTTGATTCTTACTTGAGGGAATTTTTTCAATAAAGAATGCTGTTTAAAGAAAAAAAAAGTGAAATATTCCAGTTCTCTGGCAAAGAGGGAGAAATCAACTATGTGAACCAACACTGAAATAGTTTACACAGAAGGCACACACTCAACAAGTGCAATTTAGTGGTGGAGTGCTTCTAGAATTTGCAAGGTCCTGAGCCAAAACCAAAAACCTCTATGGGTAACAGGACAAATGATCAGTTCTCCAAAATGCTTTAATTCAGTAAAAAGCAATCAAAAGGCAGCAGATCTATTTGCAAACACACCTGCCTTAGGCACTGAATCATGTTCCCCTCTTATACTCCTTCTATCAACTTCTTCTGGGGATTCATGAACTCTTTTATTGACTACTGTTCTCTACTATAACCTCCACAGCAACTTATGGGCGTGACGCTATACCACCGACGTAGACATTTATGCTGGTCTCTCATTAACTAGTATCTTTAACCTCCATTCCCTGTTGAGAAAATCCATGTAAGATTATATATAGAGAGGGTCCTACATACTTTGTAAGTACACTTCTAATCCCAGCATTTGGGAAGCAGAGCCAAGAGGGGCATCACAAATTAGAGGACATCCTGATCTGCAGGGTCCCAGGCCAGCACAGAGTGATACACAGTAATTACCTCAGGAGAGGAAGGAAAAAAAGGTTGAGGAAGGAGAACCATGAGTTGTAGCAATTTACAAGACTCAAAACCAAAATGGAGTAGGGGACACTGGAAGATGGATGGACAGATTAAAATCTCTTATTTATGTTGTATTCGAAGGTGGGTGTGGGCACATACTGTGGTCCACCGTGGGGTCAGAAGACAACTTGTGGGAGTTGGCTCTCTCCTTTCACCTTGTGGATCCTGAAGACTGCCTTTAGGCTATGGGACTTGGTGGCCTTGACCTGCCAAGCCATCTCAACAGTCTGAAAGAACTCCTTTGAATACAGAAAATGGATTTTTTTTTTTTTAACATTGGCAGTCTTCCTCCATGTCTGTGTCATAGCCCCTGGAACTGGAGTTATAGACAGTTGTGAAATGCAACGAGGGTCCTGGGATTTGTACCTGGGTCCTTTAGAAGTGCTCTTAACAGCTGAGCAATCTCTCGAGCCTAGAAAATGGTTCATTTTTGTGGCTGTTTTGAGGACTAGGCTGGCCTCAAATGCATAGCACTCTTCCAGCCCTCGTCTCTCCAGTGCTAAGAGTATTATAGGTGTGAGCCACCACATACAGCAGGAAAGAGTCCCCGTGTTTCTCGCTGCCATCAGACCTGTGTAAGAACCAGTTACACCTGCTAATGTTGGCTTTGTTCTACCAGGTGGGACTCAAACCCTCTACAAAGCAGATGACTTTGAGTTCCTCCTGGTCCTTCTGTCTCTGCTTCCTGAGTGCTGTTATTAGAGGCATGGTGTATGCATGGTAGGCCAATATTCTACTGACTGGGTGTCCTCAGCCCCTTAAGGATGCATTTCTGATTTCTTTTTTTGTTCTCTTTTCTTAAAAAACAAAAACAAAACAAACAAAACACACACACACACACACACACAGAGGGAAGGGAGGAAAAAACAAAAACAGAGAAAACTCTTTCCTTTCTAAGGAGTGGAGGATGCCAATGTCTTGTGCATGCCACTCAGCTCAACCCCTAAACTACACCCCGTAATTGAAGCTGTTGCTTTGTCACTTTCTATTATACTACTTATGACTCATCAGGTCTTTAGCTAGAAAATAATCAATTCATTTGAACTTTTTTCAAAATTACTGTACTTTCTCCCAAAGATGCTGAAAGTTGCTAATTAGCAGGACCAAAGTACTCTGGATGAAAAAGATCACTGGATGCCATCTGCACGTCTTGTATTGTGTAAGAAAGTCCCCGAAGGAACCCTTCCGGAGACCATAAGGAGTCTGTGACAGGTTTTCAGTCCAGAAGGCTGGGAACAAACGCAGAAAGAAATCAAGACTGTCACCAGCCGGCCACATCTAGGAATAGTTTTTGGAAAAGTGGACTCTGCTGAAAGCATCTGCCCTGTTAAATCCGAGGAACCAGACAGAAGCATCCAGAACACTACCATGAAGCAGTTACAGGGCTACAAAAAGGCATTTCCAAGGCCCGAGATGGCCCCATCCCTTACAGCCCTCAGCACTAGCACCTAAGGGAGCCGGGGATGAATAAAAGGCAGGGGAATGGCTAAACGGGAGCAATAGAAGGTATGACATTAAGGGGTTTCGGACGTGTTCCTGGAGGAGATGGACAACTATCAGGAAGGTGTCTCTCGACACGGCTGCGCACTGCGTGCCAAGTGGAGACTGGCAAGGAAGCGCAGCGCAAACCAGGACGGATGATGATGGATGGGTCTAGGAAGCTGGGCAGTGGGCGTGCTGACCTGCGCAAGCAGGGCATGGCCATGGGCAGGGTAGACCCACGGAAACGGCCTAGTGAGGCTCAGAGTGAGGGGACTGGGGCCGGCGGGGAGCCAAAGAGGAAACGAGTAGCCCGCTTGGCGCGCCGGCCGCCTCCGATGCCTCCCTCCTCCCAGCCTCCCCTGCTCTCCCGCTGACCGAAAGAGTTGAGAAAGTCCGAGATTTTCTTGATGCTGCTGGTGATGATCTCAATGTACTCCCGGTTCGCCCAGTCCTGGTGAATCTCCCGCTGCACCGGATCCTCTTGTCCCGCCATGGCGGCCGCCTGAGGAAGAGTGACTGCGCAGGCGCTGCGACCTCCACAGGCCTCCAGCGCGCCTGCGCTGCCAGTCCGCACCTAAGTGTTCGAGCCCCGGAAAGGCCTGGCAAAGCGACGCGCGTGCGCACACTCACTCCCTGCGTTCTAGCTTGGCTCCCACGCTGGGGAAAACGACGGGAAGACTGAGAGCTATCTTGTCCCTAGCTGCAAGCATCCGCTGATCATCAGCGGGTCTTGACGCTAGGGGGCGCCCACATATTCCTACCTCCGCCTAGGGTTGCTCCAAGCTTTCTTGCGCCTTGTCAGCAGAGATGGGCACAATATACGAATCCTGTTTATTCAAAAGGCTTTTCATGCTTGGGTCACAACTCTCTTCATTCTCGTTTTCTTTTAAAATGTGTTGTTGTTGTTGTCGTTGTTGTTTTTCGAGACAGAGTCTCTCTGTGTAGCCCTGGCTGTTCCTGAACTCCCTCTGTAGACCAGGCTGGCCTCGAACTCACAGAGCTCTATCTGCCTGCCTCTCCCTCCGAAGTGCTAAGATTAAAGGTGTGGGCCACCATCGCCAGGTTAAAATTATTTTATGAACGCCCATGTGGCACAACATTCGGGTGGAAGTCACAGGACAACTTGCAGGAGTGGGTTCCTCACCTTCCATCTTGTGGAACAGAACTCAGGTCATCAGTCTCAGTGGCCAGTGTCTTTAATGACCGAGGTGTCCCACCAACTCTGAATCTCCATACTTACCAAATGAGCAAAATAAATTTTTAATGCTAATACCCAATGATGAACCAGCTGAAGCAAAATGGTAAGTCACAGTGTAAACTAATGCAATTTCTATCAAGAACTGCAAAAATAATCCCCAACCTTTTCACCTAATCATTTCATTAAGAAAATTGTTAAAGGAACTAGTCATTGTCATTGTCGTACATGCTTCTAAGTTCAGCACTCAAGAGACTAAGGCAGCAGGCCTGTCCTGAATCTGAGGCCAGCTGGAATACAAAGCAAAGCCCAATGAAATAAACACTTTAACCATAAGAATTGGGCTTTGAGGTAATGTATGCTATAAAAACTTCAGTAAAGCCAAACAATGGTATAGCCAATCCATGTGTGGTGATTTGAACAGGTTTGGCCTGCATAAATATTTTAATGCTTGGCCGGTGGGGAGTGGCTCTATTAGGAAGTGTGGCCTTGTTGTAATGGGTGTGCCACTGTGGGCGTGGGCTTTGAGGTTTCCTAGTGTTCAAAGTCTGCCTCTGCCCAGTGTGGAATCTCAGCTTTCTCCTGGCAGCCTTCAGATCAAGATGGAGAACTCTTGGTTCCTCCTGCACCAAGTTGGCCTGCTGGATACCATACTTACCACCATGATGATAGTGGACTGAACCTTTGAAATTGTAAGATAGACCTAATTAAATGTTTGCCTTCAGAAGAGTTGTCTTGGTCATGGTTCCTCTTCACAGCAATGGAAACCCTAACTGAGACGCCGAGGTACTTTATCTTTGTAGATTAGAGATCCACCTGCCTCTGCTTCTAGAGTGCTGGGATTAAAGGTGTGCCCCACAACCACCCAGTGCCAAGAAATACAATTTTTAAAATTTTAACTCATGTCTCTCCTTGGGGATAGCGCCTTGAGAACGGAACGGCAGCTCCAGGAGTCGGTTTTCCAGAGCCAGATGTTACAGAAGCCTGAACCTAGCCCAGCCCAGCCCAGTTCTTTCTGCGTCTTGTTCCCTGTGTGACTTCTTTCTCCCGACATACGCTCTTGCCATTTGCCAGGACCAGGGCCAGTGTTTTGTTTTGCAGTGTGCATGGGCGTGTGTGTGTGTGTGTGTGTGTGTGTGTGTGTGTGTGTGTTTCCTTCCTAAGAACTCAGGTATTTCACTGTAATTGGTTAATGTAAGGAGACTGGCATTGCTGGATCCCAGTGATGGTAGTAGCAGATGGTACTTCCCAGAACATGTCCCATAGACCTGGGCAGGTTGCACAGGAGACTGTGTATAGACTGTCACAACGGGATGAATACATCTTGATCCAATAATTCCAATCATCTGATCTCGGTTTTGGGGACTTCCATATTTAATGAAAATGATGTACAGTAACTACAATTTCATTTGCCTTTTAAATAGCAACCATCTCTTAATCAGAAGGAAGATAAAAACAGACTGTAAAAGTTGTAAGTTCAAAAGCACCTACCTCTCACCCACCAAGTCTCATACTTTTCTACTTTCTCTAGTTTCCGATTTCCATCTAACTCTTTTTTGTTTATCCTTCTGTAATGGGTACACATGTATACATAGTGGCTACTAGACAGACACCTGGAGATTCTGTAGGCCTTCCAAACCTCCAGATCTCTGCCTGACCCCAATCCTTGAGTCCTCAGTCTCAGCAAACATTACCTCAAAGTTCATCCTTAGAGTTAAAGTGTTTTTCCCAGTGTGCTTTTCTGAGTCTTCCAGCTCTTTGGCTAGGCCTCCCATTTAGTCTTATGAGCAGTGAGATTACAAGTATATATCAAAATGCCCAGCTTGTCCAACACATTTTTAAATTAAGAGTTCTACAATAGCCGGGCGGTGGTGGCACATGCCTTTAATCCCAGCACTTGGGAGGCAGAGGCAGGCAGATTTCTGAGTTCGAGGCCAGCCTGGTCTACAGAGTGAGTTCCAGGATAGCCAGGGCTACACAGAGAAACTCTGTTTCGAAAAAAAAAAAAAAAAAAAGTTCTATAATAGGCCCAGCACTTGGGAGGCAGAGGCAGGCAGATTTCTGAGCTCGAGGCCAGCCTGGTCTACAGAATGAGTTCCAGGATAGCCAGGGCTACACAGAGAAACCCAGTCTCAAAAAACAAAAAGAAAAAAAAAAAAAAGAAAGAAAAAGCAGTACATCGTTAGTTCATCAATCCTCCCTTCAGACATTTGCATACTATGAGACTGAAATTACTGGGGGTAGGGCAACCCCTGACTTCCACAGCCATTCATGCTAATGAAGATGCTGCTCACAGCATATTTTTACCATGGTAAACCATGTGTCTCAGCGTTGGACACAAGACAGAGCATCCTGAGGTTTAACAGAAACCAGAAGTATGAAGCTGGAGAGACAGCTTAGCAGTTGAGAGTACTTGATCTTGTAGAGGACTCAGTTTCTAACGGTCCCCAAGGTCTCCTGCACAGATATATCACACATAAACCCACACAGGCAGACATAAACTTAAAAATGATCTTTGGAAGTTAAAGAAGACAAGTTTTCAGTCAGAAAGTTAAGGGAACCTGTGGGTTTTTATCTTTTCTTAACGGGTGAACATTTATAATTCTCTTTTCTTGTACTGGAGTCCTTCCAGTGCAGTAATAAAACCTTTTCAAGCACTGCAGTGTGACCAGGGTATAATAAATAAAGGTTAATTTAACACTAACTACAGGTCTTGGAATTTGACCACAATCTTTGATGTGGGGGTTGTCCTCTATGCTTCTGTCAAATGCACACAGGTGTAATGCAGGGATAGAAAGGAACTGAAGGTGTGGCTGGAGCTGTTCAAGTCAGAGGTGTTCTAGACCCACTCTTCCAGTCACATCCCCGCCCCACGCCCTCCCCCGCCCGGCCCCTGCCTCCTGGGGCCTGAGTCACAAAGGCGGTTGCTAGGCGCCCACTGGAGAAAAGATGCGGCATCTACCCTGGAGCTTGCAGTCCGAGTGGAGTTTAGTAGGTGAGCCCCCGGCCCGGATGGTGATGGTGGGTCCGGGCCCGGGCTCCCAACACTGCCCCGGCCTTGGCCAGGGTTGTGTGGCTCCCGCTCAAGGGGAGGGACTTCCAGGGAGACAAGCCTGTTCTCCAAGCACTCCAGCCTCTCGGGATCTTTTCCCAGTTCATGAGGACTTCAGCTGCACTTTGGCGCTGCCATCCCCTTTCCCAGGTGGGGAAATCGAGGATCTGGGTTCCTTAGAAGGAAGGCGCCAATTAAAACGATGCCTTTTTGGACAAGGGAACTAAGTGTTCCCTGTGTGGGGCTAGAACAGCACGTTGTATAGAATCCCTAGATCACCCCCTACCCCTACTCCTGGTGATGCTGGGGACTGGGCAGAACCATTTTTATTTAAACCTTGAAAGAAGGAGTGGAAAGACCTGGAGTCCAAAGCCCTCCCATCCCTATTGATTCAGGTTGGACAAAGCTCTGCTCCCTTTTGCTGTTCTTTTTTTTTTTTTTTTTTTTTAAAAGAGATGAGTCTATAAATGGATTTAAAAAAATATTCAGAGGCATTAATATTCTCCATCCACTTTGCCATGGCAGTGTGCCAGAGACCCCCTCTAGAGGTTTTGTTTGTTTGTTTTTGTTTTTCCAGACAAGGTCTTAACCTATGCAGCCCAGGCAGTTATTGAACTCATAGCAATTCTGCTTCAGCCTCTCAAGTCCCGAGATGACAGCACTGGATATCTGCTCTTAAATTCAAGATATCTAGCACTGAATGCCTTTCAAAAGCAGTTTGGAATAGACAGCTGTACTCCGAGTGTCAGTTTCTCTTCCTAAGGCTGCCCAGATATAGGAAACATAGCAACTTGCAAACATACTGCAAAAACTTGAGAAATGCTATCAACTGGAGGAAATCAGCAAATTAACTTAGTCCTAATCATTGTCCAAGGGCATTTTTTTTTTTTTTTTTTTGATTTTTTGAGACAGGGTTTCTCTGTATAGCCCTGGCTGTCCTGGAACTCACTCTGTAGACCAGGCTGGCCTCGAATTCAGAAATCTGCCTGCCTCTGCCTCCCAAGTGCTGGGACTAAAGGAGTGAGCCACCACCGCCCGGCATCAAAGGGCATTTTCATTTTGAAATGTTATATGTGTGTGTGTGTGTGTGTGTGTGTGTGTGTGTGTGTGTGTGTTGAGCCTCACTGTGGAGGTGACAGCCTTTTGGTGACAGTAACTACTGGACAGTCTGCCTTGATGTTAAGGAGGGGACAAAGACTTAGACTTGGCTGAAAAAAAGAACCTACCTGCTGAGGCCAAATAGGTGAGATGGGTCAGAGCATGCGACTTATATAGAAATGTTACTTTTTTTTTTTTTTTTTGGTTTTTCGAGACAGGGTTTCTCTGTGTAGCCCTGGCTGTCCTGTAACTCACTCTGTAGACCAGGCTGGCCTCGAACTCAGAAATCTGCCTGCCTCTGCCTCCCAAGTGCTGGGCTTAAAGGCGTGCGCCACCACCGCCCGGCTTTAGGTTTTTTTTTTTTTTTTTTTTTTTAAGATTTATTTTATTTATATGAGCACCACATTGTGGCTGTCTTCAGACACACCAGAAAAGAGCATCAGATCCTATTATAGGTGGTTGTGAGCCATCATCTGGTTACTGGGAATTGAACTCAGGACTTTTAGAAGAGCAGTCAGTGCTCTTAACTGCTGAGCCATCTCTCCAGCCCCCAGGAGCAAGTATTCTCAACTGTTGGGCCAGCTCTCCAGTACTTTTCCGGGGTGGGGGTGGGGGGCTGGGTCTCACTATGTATTCAGTTCTGGCAGGCTTGGAGCTCACTATGTAAAACAGTCTTGCCTCCAACTTGTAATGACTCTCCTACTGCTACCTTCCAGGTGTTAAGATTATAGTAGGCATAAACCACCAATCCAGGGGCTGTTTTATGTTGGATGTCTTCATGGGTAGAGTGAAAATTGGAGGTTACTTAAAAGTCACCCTGTAAGGAGTCTGCAAACTGTAAGGTGCGACAGAACCTTCAGAACCTTTGGGGGTTTGTATGTATGCAAACTCCTGGACCCCCCCCCCCCGCATTGCTAATTCAGTGGGTCTGAGATGGGGCCCCAAGAGCTTGCATAATTATCAAATCCTTAATGATGTTAAAACTGCTAGTTCAAGAGTTATACTTTGAGAGCTCGGACAAAGTACATGTTACAAATACTTGTAAGCCATGGGTGGTTTTCCTCTCCTCAAATAAGGTCTCATCATGAAGTCCAGTCACTTTTGCCCCCCAGCCAATACCCCATGACATTGATTAAGATACTCCATTTAGACAAATTGGTATCATCTGTAGAATGGGATAACTTTCTTACAGGGGCTTGGCAAGGTTTAATGAAGTTTCAGTGCCCTGCCCTTTCCAGACCACCTGATCTGTCAGGGACTGTCGTCTGTTGTGGAGGAACCACTAAGCTTGTCAGTAATGAGACAGCTGTGAATTTGCACAGCCCTGCCTTTCCCCTCCCCGAAAGCACAGCAAGGAGATTCCATGTCTGATTCCTTTCCTTTAGGACTGTCAATGGCAGGCTACCAGCTCTGGTCACCATGGACCCCACTGGATGAGAGCTTCCAATGGCTGCGGCACACTACACCTACCCCCTCCTCCAAACACCCCTTTAGGGCCTCCCCTTGCTTCCCCCACACCCCCTCTGACCTTGAAGTGCAGTTGTGCCTTCAAGAAGTCACACTTGTCCTAGACAGCCCACTTGTGGAACCTGGAGAGAGCCCCAAGTTACCCTGTCACACATCAGAGCTCCGAGCCGTGAGTAACAAGAAAGGAATGGTGAGGAGACCCAAGCCAGTCCGCCTCAGTGGAGTGGATTCTGTTTTTGGTAGGGTCATCACAGCCCAGCCACCCAAGTGGACTGGAACCTTCAGAGTTTCCGACAAGTCAGCCTTCTGCAAAATAATCAGCAGGGAGCACCAGTGGCCTACTGGACTTAAGGAGCCTCAGATCCAAATGACAGTGACTATGTGCAAACAGATGCTGCGCTCAATCCTCTTGCTGTATGCCACTTACAAGAAGTGCACCTTTGCCTTGCAGCACTCCAAGTGAAGGGTCCCCATTGGACCCTGTGTGCCAGCCACACCAGCTCTCTGGTATGTACCCAAAGCTTGCTCAGACCTATCCACATAAATCAAACTGACATCATGCCAGATATTTTGCCTTTAGGTCAAGCTGTGACAATTCAGGAGATCTCCTTCTCCTTTCTCTTCAGAAATAGGACCAATGATACTGAGCAAGGAAGAACATTTCCACCCTAAAGCTGAATGGCCATTTAAAAGTTAACCTAACTTTGATGTCCACATGTGATAACGATTACCTTATCATATAAATAAGCCAGCCTAGTGTGAGCACAGCTTAAATGCCAAAGACAATGATGAGCTGGTGAAGAAAGGGATGCCAAGAAAAGACAGGTATGGATCTCTGGGTAGCAGAGGATGAAGGGGTCAAAAATCTGTACATGGGTTAAGGACCAATTTAAAAACAGCACTCCCTCCTCAAACCAATGTGAACAAGAAAAAAAGAAACCAACAGCCCAACAAAACATAACTTTAATACTGAGTGAAAATATTAGCAAACATTAAATAATCTTAATGGCACAGTGAGGAAGAGCCTGGCAGCAGCTGTGAGACTGTGCTTCCTGGCAGAAGACAGAAGAATCCCCTATTTTAGCTCCTGATGTTCTATTTCTTATAAACTACAATTATTCTGTATGATTCTTACAAATAGATTCCAGGCATAATTGAGAGTAATGTGGAAATAAATACTATATATACATACAAAGCAAGCACATATTTGATGATGTCTTCCTTCCTTTTATACTAATAACCAAAAATTTTAAAAGGGTGTTGGTAAGGTGGCTAAGCACGTAAAGGTCGGGAGTTTGAACCCTGGAATCCACATAGTGGAAGGAGAGGGCTCACTCCCATAAGTTGTCCTCTGACCTCCACATATGCACAATGGCACATACATGCCCATACACATATGTAGAAAAATGTTTAAAAATTCAAAAGTAATGTTCAAAACCCTCCTGGTCAATGTATCTAATACCACAATAGCCAGGGCTCTGTAAAGAGACCCTGACACAAACCAAACATTGATTATTGAGTCGTTCCTCCAGGAAGATGACGGAACACACTTTTAGGGCACCGGCATGACTGCACAAACCCCAACTCAATCTCACCCAATCCTTGAATAATGAGACACATCGAAAGTGAGGAAAAAGGTAGTTGAGATAAGACTTAGAAACGGACTTATTTACAAAGCTACCATAGGCCTAAATTTTAGTTTCAAAACGCCAAGGCTCAGGATCTACACTGCAGCTCAGCCATGTTCATCCAAACCACTGATGGATGCTTCACTGGACTCCTGACCAGGGGACCTGGAAGTTAGACAACCTGTGAAATCAGTCCACCGGGGAATTAAACACCCCTTCTTGATGAACAAACAGGATGCTTCTGGTTAGAAAGACAGATGCCACCAGACTTCAAACCCCAAAGAGAAAATGAGTGAGAGTCTGCCAGAGGTGAGCAGGGCGGCCATGTCACTCGGCTCTAACTGGAGCTCTCGTCACTTTCATCACTGTCCTGGTCCTTCTGTCCATCACTTGCTTCATCCTCCCCATCCTAAGGGAAAAGAAGAAAAAGGCACTTTAGGCCAGGGCTCGTAGCACTGCTCTCACGATGTACACTACACCATCTTTGCTCTTCCAAGCTATGAAGAGCTAACAATGTTGGAAGCTGACGCAGACACTCCCCTCCTGCTTGCTTTTGGTTTTAAGACCTGTCACGCTTGTGTTGCCAGGAAGGACCTTGAGTTTGAGCTTCCTGTACCTCCACGTTCCAGCACCTCCAGGGCTGGGATTACAGGCACATTCTAACACCCTTGGCCCCCTTTAAAATCTGATTTTTTGAGATGGGATCTCATTATGTGGCTCTTGACTGGCCTCGTACTCAGGAGATCCATCTGCCTCTGCCTCCTAAGTGCTGGGACTATAGGCACGAGCCATCATACATACTTAGTTCCCCCATATTCCATAATTCTTAACATGAATTATAACCCAAAGCCATGGAGAAAGGTTTTTGTTTGTTGAGACGGGGTCTCACTGTGTAACCCTATCTAACTCAAAACTAGCTATGTAGGCCAGGTTGACCTTGAACCCACCAAGATCCATCTGCCTCTGCTTCCCTAGTGCTGTGATTAAAGGTATAAGCCACCACATTCACCCCCAAAAGTCATTTTATTAATGAACTATTTACAACTGAAGCAAATCTGCATGATCTTTAAGCAAACCAAAGCTCTCTAGCAGTTCTTTAGGCATAAAACACAGAAACAAAGTCACATTATCAATTCAATATATAGAGCAAGCCTTTATATGGTAAAACTCTGGAGGACTGTGAGTTCAAGGCCAGCCTTGGCTACATGGCATGATTCTGTATACATAAATAAAAGGAATAAACAGGCAATATGTATGTGTTGTGTGTATGAAGCAAAAGTTATACAAGTCCTGGCATATACCAACAGGAGTCCAGCATAAAACTAATTTGCTCCTCTACTAGGACACATGATTATGTAGTGGAAGCACAGCACACTGAGTAGTTCAGATCCCTATGAGAGTAAGCAGAAGAGGTCCATAATAGGACTCAAATAGAGCCTTAGATTCAGACTTATAATGGACAGTCTTTCTGTGCACAGCTGCTAGCCCGGTATGCAAGACTAATGCAAAACCAAATGCACACATTTTATTTAGCTTACTTTAAATCTGCAATAGCATTTAGGAAAAAATATGGATTTATTTTATTTCTCTGTTTTGGCAGCTTGACTCTAGGCTTCTGCTTTCACGTTTCTATTTTATATGTTAAAACAAGTTAATAGTCTGGAGAGATGGGTCAGTGTCATTAAGAGCACTGGCTGTTCTTCCAGAGGATGTAGGTTCAACACCCAAAACCCATATGGTGGTTCAAAACGCTAATTCCAGTCCTGGGGGTACAACAACCCTTTTCTGGCTCCCATAGGTGCTGTATGCACACGGTGCATAGAAAAACATGTACAAAAAAAATACTCATAATCATTCAAAAAGCAGACACACACACACACACACACAGACATGCACTCCTGAAATGCCCTGGTATAGTAGTTCATGTCTTTAATCTCAGCAGTTGGGAGGCACAGGCAGGCAGATCTCTGTGATTTTAAAACTACTCTGATCTACATAGTTCAGGCCAGCCAGGACTGCCGAACAAACAAAAGTTAAAATGACTTTATTCATTTTTTTAAAGATTTATTTATTATATGTAAGTACACTGTAGCTGTCTTCAGACACCCAAGAAGAGGGCATCAGATCTCATTACGGATGGCTGTGAGCCAACGTGGTTGCTGGAATTTGAACTCATGACCTTTGGAAGAGCAGTCAGAGTTCTTAACCACTGAGCTATATCTCCAGCCCGGTTTAATTCATTTTTAACAATTAACATGCTTGTCACTTCTCCATTCTAGAACACTTTTCTATACAAGATCATGGAAAACAGGGTGCTATATAACAGAAGAAAAAACCCTCCACTTGTTTTTGGTGCAGAAGACTGAATGCACATATGTGTAAATGCTAAGCACACGCTCTACTACTGAGCTATAATTGCCCTGAGGTTGCAAATTTTCAACATACCTTGAGAGGATGTAATTGAATTTTATGGATCCCAAAGCATTCATAAAAGCTTTTTTTTTTTTCTTTTGTAGGAAATGGAGATGGGCACAGAATTATTTAACAACGGATACATAGAGAAAAATCCTGTACTTTCTGCTAACAAAGAATACTTAATAAAATGGTCCACCAATGCCAGACCAGCCTGTGCAGCTACCTCTGTTGCTCTGTTCCTGGAGCTGTGGGATGTCATGCCATCTTCACTGTCCTCTGCAGTGCTCTCTGGGGAAGAGGAACGCTGGGAAACAATCTCTTCACCCTAAACATAGAAGAAGCAGAACAGATAGCGGGTTGTAATAAGCACCTTTACGGCTCGGGGAGGCCGGCTTCAAGGTGTTAGAGAAGAAATATGCTATCATTCAGGGAAGCAACATTCAGTTCCAGGTTTCTGAGATGCTCATGGAAATGATACATAATTCTATGTCCATTTTTGTATTCTAGTGTTACACTAGATTTTATACTAGATGTTGTATTAGTGACTCTGTTAATGACAAATATGGATCTAAATTGTCCCAAAGACTAAGTCAGAACTTAGAAGAGAACTGAAGTTTGTGGTTAATGTGGGTTACATAGCAAAAATATATTCTTATTGCCAAACCCTGGCTCCACTGATCACTGCTAAATGGTCTGTGGAAGTTACTATCCTGAGCTTCAGTTTTCTCCAAGAAAACAACAGAATCAACTCCATAAATTTGATTTGAAGAAAGAAAACCACTTTTTTCTTTTTTTTAAAAGATTTATTTATTATTTTAAATAGGTACATTGTAGCTGACTTCAGAAGCACCAGAAGAGGGCATCAGATTTCATTAAGAGTGGTTGTGAGCCACCATGTGGTTGCTGGGATTTGAACTCATGACCTTCGGAAGACCAGTCAGTGCTCTTACCCACTGAGCCATCTCTCTAGCCCAGAAAACCACTTTTTTCATACATACCAATATATACCTGAGCTAGAGGGGCTGGAGAGATGGCTCGGCAGCTGAGTGTTTACTGTTTTTACATGGGACCCAGGTTTAGTGGTAGCTCACAACTGCTTATAACTCCAATTCCAAGGAACTCAACACTTTCTTTTGGCCTGCTTTCGATCCTGCGTACATGTGGTACACATAAACTCATAGACGTACACATACATACACACTTTTAAAAGTTAAAACCAACCCTTAGCTCCTATGAGCGAGGACTTGGACCTTAGAAGTGAGTGGTATTGAAATCCCACACCAGCGTCTCAGACACACAGGTCCAGATGAGCTTGCCCACTTGTTAGAATAGACAGACTGCTTTACAAGAAAGTTGTTCATATAAGAAAATGTTGTGACTCTGCTCTCTGTGGGGCTCACAAGTGTCTCCATGGCACAGAGAAGGGCTGTGCTGACTTGCCTCCTTGTTTTTGGTTTTTTGAGACAGGGTTTCTCTGTATAGCCCAGGCTGTCCTAGAACTTACTCTGTAGACCAGGCTGCCTCTGCCTTCCATGTGCTGGGATTAAAGGCCTGTATCACCACTGCCCAGTTTAATGATATTTTGAAAATGTTTTTACCTTTATTTTTATTTTATGTCTATTAGCACTCTGCCTGCATGTGTGTCTGTGTACCATATGCACGCAGGCCCATGGAGGCCTATAGAGGAGTTTGGATCTCCTGAAGTGGGGTTACATTTGAAGCCACCATGTAAGTGCTGGGAATGGAACCTAAATCCTCTGAAAGAGTAGCCAGTGCTCTTACGTTGCTCTCTCCAGCCTTGAGCCTTAAACAACCACAGATGTGATAATAGTGTGTTTTTCCCCATTAATTGGGACTGCCCCTAGTTCCTTACACAAGTACTCTACCCCTGAACTGTACCTCTAGCCTCCTCTATTTACTTTCAATTTTGTGGCAGCTTTGCCAAACTGCCCAGGCTGATCTAGAACTCACTCTGTAGCTGGGCAAGACTTCAACTTGTGATCTTCCTGCATCAGCCTCACAAGCAGTTGGGATTATAGCCTGTGCCACCAGGCCCAGCTAAAAGCAGCCTTATTAGAACAGGGCTTGGGAAGCCTCTCCTATTTCTTCTGACGCTGAGAGTGCATAACTGATTGTCTAAATTTCAGGTTTACCTGTAAGTCTCGGTTTTTCAGAGTACCCAGCCAGAAAGCCTCTCTACAGTTGTTGAGGACGAGCATGGCTTTGACTCTGCAAACTAACAGCTCCAGTGACTTTTTGAGTAGAGGCACATGCTTGGTGAGTCTTGTGTCCTGGTGAATCTGAAGAAAAATAAGTCATCCAGGGTTATCATCATGTACCATATTCTTGTACAGAAATGTTTGAACTTCTCATAACTGAACAGGAAGACATGACTGGTCAATATGGTCCAGAGACACGTTCAATGAAAAAGTAACATTTTGATGAGTACGCCAAAGAGAATGTTAGATTAAAGACTTAAGACTAGGGCTGGCGAGATAGCTTATCGGGTAAGAGCACTGACTGCTCTTCTGAAGGTCCAGAGTTCGGATCCCAGCAACCACATGGTGGCTTACAACCACCCGTAATAAGATCTGACTCGACGCCTTCTTCTGGTGCAGGAATTATACCAGAGCAAGCGAGCGGGGCGGAGCTCAATTGCCAGCAGGCACAAGATGGCTCACGGCCATTTGTACAGCTACAGTGTACAGTGTACACATAAAATAAATAAATAAATCTTAAAAACAAAACAAAACAAAAAAACCCTTAAGACTAGAAGACATACCATCAACACCTCTAGGTGCCTCTTATAAGCTCTGTTGACTAATGATCAGCAGAAACAAAAAAATTAGGTCTTGTCATCTTTTTTCTTTTTTCTTTTTTTGTTTGTTTGGTTTTTCGAGACAGGGTTTCTCTGTATAGCCCTGGCTGTTCTGGAACTCACTCTGTAGACCAGGCTGGCCTCGAACTCAGAAATCCACCTGCCTCTGCCTCCCAAGTGCTGGGATTAAAAGCATGCGTCACCACTGCCCAGCAGGTCTTGTCAGCTTTAAGCCCCAGAAATTCCAGCTCAGCTATTTCTAAACATAGAACCAGGGAAGAAATGATTGGCAAAAAAAAAAAAGGTTCAAAGAATCATGTGGTTTCCCTGGGACCACAAGCCACAGTTTCTAGGTTCCTTCAGACAAAAGTTCAAGAGCTTCCATTGGAGGGTTTTGTTGCTGCTGTTGTTGTTGTCATGCTCTTCCCAGGCCACCCGAGCCAGGGTCTCATCGTGCATCTCTGACTACCCTGGAACTCACTGTACACCAGGCTGGCTTTAATCTACTCACCTAGACCCACCTGCTTCTGCCTCCCAAGTGCTGGGATTAAAGGAGTGTGCCATGATGTCTGGCTTAGGGAAGTCTTTTAATAAATACTCAGATATTCCCACAAGAGACAACCACGTCCTGAGGCTGACAAGCTCTCAGATGGCTGGCTAAAAATACATCTAGGCTGCAGCTATAGGTAAGCCTTTAGGGCATTTTCTTAATTAGTAACTGATGTGGGAGGTTCCAGCCTATGGCTGATGGGGCCACTTCTGAGCTGGTAGTTTTGGGTTCTACAAAAAAGGAGGCTGTGCAAGCCATAAGGAGTAAGCTAGTAAGCAGTACTCTTCCATGGCCTCTGCGTCAGCTGTTGCATCCAGGTTCCTGTATAGCACTAGTTCCTACCTTGGGTTCTCTAGGACACTGTAACAGTAACTCATCTAGGAGTAATCTGTACTCTCTTTACTCTTTCCCCTCCCCAAGAAATGGACTCTGGTTTGTCCTGAATCAGTCTTGCTATGTAGCCTAGGCCAGCCAGCCTGTGGTGCTAGGTTGGGCACAACTTGTATCCTCAGAAGCATTTCAAGAGGAAACAGCTATAAAATTTGAGTGCAAATGTAAAGCTTTCTCTTTTGATACCTGCCAGTCTCATCCAGCAACTAAGGATTTGCTTACTCTAAAATTTAAAGTGCCTTCCAACAGGGGGTTGAAGGCTGAGTCTCAGCAGGGAGACTAAGCATGAGTCTCAGGCTATGGCCAGCTAGGCTTTATGGCAAGACCTGCTCCTCTCTTACCTTGGAGTGTCCGCAAAGGTGATGAAGTAGCCTCGTGTTCAACTGAAGGGTTTGCAGCAAGCTCAGAACATCTTCCTAAAAATAACAATTTAAAAATGTCAGCCGGGCGGTGGTGGCACACACCTTTAATCCCAGCACTTGGGAGGCAGAGGCAGGCGGATTTCTGAGTTCAAGGCCAGCCTGGTCTACAGAGTGAGTTCCAGGACAGCCAGGGCTATACAGAGAAACCCTGTCTCGAAAAACCAAAAAAACAAAACAAAACAAAATAAAAATGTCCTGGTGTAACATACTGTTATTGCAGCCAGGGCTCCAGGGAGGGTAAAGTCTGTAGCTCCCAGCCTGTACTACACTCACCTAAACCTGGCCCTCAGACAGGAGCACTTAGTCAGCTAGCCTTTGATCTGTGGCTTCTCAGCTCTGCCCTAGGCTCTATTCATCTGTCAGCTTAGTAAGAGCTGGACAGGTTGCTCGGTGTAGCCTTGGCTGCCTGGGGATTCGCTCTCTAGACCAGGCTGGTCTCAGACTTTAAGTAGGGAGCCACGTCTCAAGTTTTCCATCTCTAGTTAGGATAAGATACCATCCCTTCTTATCACTAAATACTGCCAGTGTTTTATAAAGCTCACCTTTCTATACATGTGTAATAAATTCCCTTTCAGAGGGGGGACCAGTGGGGAGGGAAAAAGGATGAGAAGGAAATGGGGGTATGTGTGATCAAATCATTTTAAACACAAACATATATGGCATAAAATAAATTTACACCCGAAACCCTTCTTATTCTTACCACGCAGGTTCCAAGTACCACTTGGTTCTAAAGGCATACCAAGCATGATTTTACAGCCCAGGGGTTTCTAAAGTGTTTGCAGAGGTACTGCTGCAGAAAAGCCAAGTGTGCAACAGCACAATGAGGTGCAGACTTGTCACGGACCGGGGTTTCTTGCGGGGACCCTGTGTTCCTCGGGACGATGGGTCCTGGCCAGGTGGGCTCGGGATTCGGCTGGGTCAGACAGACAGACTCAACACAAGGAGTGTAGGATCTGAATGTATTTCTTAAAAATGGCATGAGACTCTTACAGTCATTGCAAAAGAGATATGAAAAATCTGGCAGCTCAGCAGTTGAAGTACATCTGAGGCCAACTAAAATACATTGGGTCTAAAAACAACAGCCATCTCCTCTGGACTGGTGCAGCCCCCCCACCCTCCCCGGGCTCCGAGCACGCTCCGGCATCGGCATGAGTCCTGCGGAGCTGTAGGTGAGCCAGCCAGGAAGACGGAGGCTTGAATCTTGAATGCTGACTCTAGAATGCTGAATGCTTGACTGCTCAATCTCTTGAATCTAGACTGGTGCTGCATCTCCCCCTCCTTCCCCCCCCCAAGCGGGTGGGGTAAGCTGCATGAATCTAAGTCTTAATCCACCTAAATTCTAGTAGAGTGCGAATACTTAATGCAGACTCATCTATCAGGAATGCTGACTACTCCACACAGACTCTTACCCACACACTTGGCTCAAGGTCCCACCCATCCTAGGTAAAACCGCCCACTATGCTAATCTTTTGGGCTAGTAGAGACCAGTCTCTTATTAATTCCTAGGAGTGGTTCAGCTGCAGTACCTGACTGAGAAGGAGGATTCTACTTGACCTTGCCCTGGGATAAGTCTCCCATTCAGTGAGCTTCAATGCCATATTCCCTTCCTTATTTCCCTAACAATGCCAGAGGCAATTAGTCTGGGTGGGTAACATTCCAAGACAGGGTTTGGTTAAGAAGATGGAATGTTGGTAAAGTCAGAGAGAGCAATGTGCAATTTTGTCTAGCCATTAATAAACCATATCTTGGTGAGCACCTAGCATGTGATTTGGCAAGGACATATCTGGGCTACCTCTGAGTTAGGGGTGGTAGGAGACAATTCGGGGGCAGAAGACTGACTTTCCTTGAAGTTGTCGCCTCAAATACTGCTGTCATGAAAGGTCTGCATGGCACAGACTAAAGGGAGCAAGCCCAGAGACTGGGGAGAAGGGGAGCAGGTTTGAGCAGAGTGATGTGAGAGGCTCAGCTTACCTGGGCACTTCTGGCTATAGCTAGCATGCTGTTGCTCAGAACTGGTGCTCAGAGCATAGGCAACAGGACCCTGAAGCCCCAGCCCCAGCTCAGAAATACCCACCGATGCCCTGGGCAATGGCTCTGTTCTCAGCTCTTACCCGATGCTTTCTAAAGCTGAAGTCGAGGAGTGGCATACACTGCTTCAGAAAAGCCTCCACAAAGCGACGACCATACTGAAGGGAGAGATAGTGGTGCTGAGCTGCGACTGAGGACTTTTACTGAAAAGCTCTCAGAAGCAGCAGCATAGGCTGCCTTGCTTTTACATCAGCACGTGTGTACATTCAAATAAATTGGGAGTGGTCCGGAAAGTTAATTTGGAGGATGTAGCTAAAGTTCAAAAGCAAACAGACCTGTTACATACATAAATAAGCTCCAGAATTAACCAGACAGACCATGGCCAGAGCCCTTGTTCAGCTTAGAGAATGCAGAGCAGCAGCTGCACTGAAGCCTCTGAGCATGACTCAATATCAAAAGGAGAAATTTTGAGAGGACTAAGGGAACACTTGGCCATCTCCAATCAAATTACTCCTCCAATCCACTCATCTCCTAAGCTGTACAAGGTAGAGTGAAGAGAGAAGTGACCAAGAACAGTGCCACGCACTGGAGGGAGACACCAGGAGGACAGAAGAAGCATTCTCCCCATAACTCTTTAGGCTTACCATCAAATTCAGGGCCAGACAGGGAAATCCCCATAGAAGAAGGGAAGGATTATGCAATTGTCAGAATATCAATCTGACATCCATAGACCACTCCAAGGACTTTTTCATTTGTCTTGTGGTACAAAGGACTGAACCTGGGGTCTTGCAGACACTAAGCAGGTTCTCTACACCAGAGCAACATTCCCAGCCCTGGCCCTTGTAAAAAGGGAAACCATTCGTAACTTGTTCTCCGCTGCCTGGAAATACTACTAAGGTATGCAAGGGTGAGTGCTGCTCTTTCTCCTTTGTTTGAGATAGGGTCTACCCTAGCAGCCCTAGCTGACCTGTGTAGATCAGGCTGGCCTCAAGCTCACAGATCCACTTGTTTCTGACTCCAAAGTGCTAGTATTAAAGGTATGTGTAGCTGTAAGAACTGAGCAAACAGGGACACCTCATAAAAATACTGAGGAGCCAGGAATGTCCATTAAACCTAAAGACAAAGAGCTTTAGAAGGGTTTACTGAACAAACATCCATCCCCAGGAGGTGCCCTAATTGTGGGGAGTAATGCCCAGTTCCAGGACCGTGCCCAGTTCCAGGACCGTCCCCAGTAGGGGGTGGATCTCCCCCCCCCCCCCCCATCCCTTCTAAGTGCAACAGGTATCTCCTCCTCACCTGGGGTACAAAGGTCAATGGAAACAGAACAATGAGCTCCACCAGTGAGAGATAACCAACTCACGCTGTAAACCTATGTTCTGGAACGGTATAAAAAGTGTGTGCTTTTGTTCCTCGGGGTTGCCTTTGCCTCAATGCCAGACGACCTCAGTACACTGGATTATTAAAAACCTCTTGCTGATTGCAGCATCTCTGTCTCTGTGTCTTTGTGAGTGGAATGACATCCTGGATGTAAGACTCGGCTCTCCAAATCTTACATAGCCATGGGCACCATGAACATGTTCTTAAACTCAGCTGCTCTGCAGCATTCAACCTAGTCCTAATATTCTGACCAAAAACTCTACAACACATGAGAAAACTGCCTCCAACTACTGTAGAAAATGCCATTCACTGTCTTCCTTACCTATTAGCATAGCCTCTGGCACATAAACGAGGTAAAAAGCAACTCCATTTAGCTGAGGCCCCTCGGAAATGACCCGCAGGAAGAAAACACATCAAACAGAGCCTAGAAAATGTCTTACCTTTAAACACACATGCAGAACAGGATAACTGTCAAATACCTGGTCAGGAGAAAGACAAGAAACCAAACCTGAAGTCGGCTCCTTTGAGTGCCCAGCCTCTGTCCCACTGTATATAGCACGGCTGTGAGTGACACAGACGATTGTAACATGAAGAAGGTACACCAACAGTGCAGCAGAAAATCAATTACAGAAGAAGGAAACTCGTAACCCAAGTCCAAGACAAGCGAGAAAGGAGCCAAGGGGAGTAAGAAATTAATTCAAGCTAGGGATGTGGAGAAGACAACATTGTTAGAGGACTGCCACTCTGGTCTGAAACCTTAGGAAAGCCTGTGAGATGGAGAGGAGAGGAGTGGTAGCTCACTGAAAGCAGCTTAAGTATAATCCAGCAGCAGAGAACACAGAACTTGGGGGATAATGAAGGCAATGGGGGTGGAAGTACTCAGATCAGAGGATCCAAGGTAAGATGGGGGGAGAAAAACAGAACAGTGTCAGGGAGTAAACTTTGTAGTGCAGGTGGGAGGCAAAAAAGGGGGAAAACCCAGAAGGGATTCCCCAAAATGAACAGGGGTCATGGAAGGGAGGAAACAGGGCCCTGGGAAGGGTGAGGAGAACAGCAGGAGGTACATTCTGGAAACCAGAAACCTAGTGTCTAGGTTAGCTAGTGAAGCAGGTCAGGGCCCCATACTTTCATCAGATTGATAAGGATGCTGAAGTCTCGGACAGCCATGTTCCAATAGAGGAGCTTCTCTTCGTGAACCTGGGGATAGCCAAACATAGACCTCTGATCCATAGCCCAATGCAAACAGAAGTTGCCCTCCCACTACCACAGTCTGTCCATTGTCCCTTCTGAGGAGATGTGGCAACCAGTGTACTCGTCAGCAGGTTCACACACCATGGTAACACCAGAGCACACACACTGGTACACAGTTACTTGCACATAGGCACAAGCCTCTGCTGCCACCACAGCTCTGTGGCTCCTGACTCTCGAATCTCAAATAAGCTTGGTGTTTTTCAAGCCAGGTAGTGACAAACTGGGCAGAAACAAGGGGAAACAGCTCAGTTCTCACCTCCAACTAGAGGGAAAAGCAATCAAACCAGAGCTTTGTGAAAGAGTTCCTAGGTCTTGGCACTGAAAGAAAATAGCTTAGGAGAAACTCTATACCCAGGAGATAAAGGAATCAGTGCCCATGTAATCAAAGTACACTTCTTTTTGAGGGGATCCCTGAGCCACCTGCTGTGAATCTGCTGCTGTGCCAGCCTGAAGACCCTTCACTGTCTTCTCAAGTTCAGCCATCATCACACGGAAGAATATGACAAAGGTGTGCCTATAAGGGGGAAAGGCATGAATACCCACATGATGCACAGCTTACAAATACTTCCAGAAAGTTCCCTGTGGGAGGAAGCCAGGAGACCAACAGTTATTTCTACCTCTGTCTCTGAATGATTTAGTAGGGTCTACTGAAAGAGGGGGAGAGAAAGAAGGAAGAAATAAGCCTAGGGGCTAGCATGTAGATCAGAAGATAACAGTGCATGCCGAGCATGTACTGGGTTCAACATAAATGAGATGCATCATGGTGCACGCCTGTAGTCCTAGTAGTAAGGAGGAAGTGCAGGTAAGAGAATCAGAAGTTTAAGGTCATCTTGACTACAAGGGGAGTGAGGTTAGCCTAGACTAGATGAGACCAGAGAGGGAGAGGGAGAAGGGGAAAGGAGGGGAGGGGGAGAGGGAGAGAGAGTGATGTAGTGGGGAAGCCATATTTATATTTAACTTTTCTTCACTGGTTTTAAGTGGTGAGATTCTAACCTTCATTTTCCTCAACAGTAAAACTGTGTAATGATACCTCTACCTCACAAGAATCAAGATCAAGGAAAAGGAAAAGGTAATTGATATTGTAAGACACAAAACCATAGAGACAAATACCTTTTTCAAGCTGGCTAAAGTATTAGAGAGATGGTCTTAAGGTTTTTTTTTTTTTTTTTTTTTTTTTTTTTTTTAATTTTGGTGTGTTGGGAGCTGAGCCCAGGCCTCAAACATGCTAAGCAATCAAACAATAGTTCCTTATCTGAGAAAACTGTAAGTAGTGACACTACATTCTCCCAGGAGACCCAGTGACATGGTTTGCATCTGAAATACTCACAGGCTCATGATTTGAGCATGACCCTTAGCTAGCTTACAGTGTTATTTTGAAGACTGTAGAGCCTTTGGGAAGTAGGCCTGGCTACTGGAATGGATAGGCTTTTAAAGGTACCGCCAGTCCCTGGTTCTGGCCTGTTTACTCTAGCTCTTGTTCTGAGTCATGTGAACACTTGTGAACAGCCTCAAACTCTTGCCAGTAATGGTGGGGTGGCTCCTGACGCCTTACTTAGCTATCACACTGGACTGAAACTGTGCCCTAAAATAACTACCTCGCCCTCAGACTTCGTCTGTCAGATACTTTATCAGCGACGGGATAAGGATTGAGAGCATTTTAGAAAAAGTACACAGTACGACTTATACTTCAAAGGAGTGGGAGAGTTTACCCTCAAGTCAGTTAGATGGAGGACAGCGGAGCAATAAGTCCCTTACCTGGTCAACGTAGGGAATGTAGAGGAGGAGGCGTCTTTCGGAGCATTGACCAGTTCTGGGACACCAACACCAGTGATCTCCTCTATCGCCTTCAGGACATTGTCTGTGTGCTCCAAGTAGATGCTTTACAAAGTGTCGGAAGAATAGGGACACACATTATAGGATTCCCAAATCTGCCCTACTTCCTGGTTACCACGCAAGCAAGTTTGCTTCCTTATAAGCCCCTTCCCTGACACAGACAATGGAGGCAAATGACTAGGAAGCCAGACAGACCTCCCCTCCTTAAAGCTCCTTTTCTCAGGAATTTTGGCAGTGGTGGAAAGCTGACTAACAGTTGCCACCTGCAAGTATATTCTGTGTCTATAGTTACCCTATGGAAATCTGGGAAGGAAAGAAAGGAAAAGCAGCCAGTGATAGATCCAGATCAGATGGTGAGTGGTTAATTTCTAACAATTACCAACAGAGTTTCAAATGTTCAAGACTTAGAGCCAAGCCTGGTGGCTCAGGCCTGT
>JADRCD010221447.1:64223-76527 GCA_019843815.1 Montemys delectorum | reverse complement strand
AGGCCTGCCTTTATATGTTACTTGACCTTTTCCCCTTACTGCTTTTAGTATTCTTTCTTTGTTTTGTGCATTTGGTGTTTTGACTATTATGTGGCGGGAAGAATTTCTTTTCTGGTCCAGTCTATTTGGAGTTCTATAGGCTTCTTGTATGTTCATGGGCAACTCTTTCTTTAGGTTAGGGAAGTTTTCTTCTATAATTTTATTGAAGATATTTACTGGCCCTTTAAGTTGGAGGTCTTCACTTTCTTCTATACCTATTATCCTTAGGTTTGGTCTTCTCATTGTGTCCTGGATTTCCTGGATGTTTTGGGTTAGGGTATTTTTGCATTTTGCATTTTCTTTGATTGTTCTGTCAATGTTGTCCATGTTATCTTCTGCCCCTGAGATTTTCTCTTCTATCTCTTGTATTCTGTTGGTGATGCTTGCATCTACGTTTCTTGACTTTTTTCCTAAGATTTCTAACTCCAGGGTCGTCTCCTTTTGTGATTTCTTTATTGTTTCTACTTCCATTTTTAGGTCCTGAATGGTTTTATTCAGATCCTTCACCTGTTTGTTTGTGTTTTCCTGCAATTCCTTAAGGGATTTTTGGGTTTGCTCTTTAAGGGCTTCTATTTGTTTACTTGTGATCTCCTGTAATTCTTTATGGGATTTTTTTGTTTCCTCTTTAAGGGCTTGTATCTCTTTATCTGTTTTCTCCTGTATTTCTTTAAGGGAGTTATTCATGTCCTTCTTAAGTTCCTCTATCAGCATTGTGAGATGAGTCTTTAGATCCAAATCTTGCTTTTCTGGCGTTTTGGGATATCCAGGGCTTGCTGAGGTGGGAGTACTAGGTTCTGGTGAAGCCAAGCAGTCTTGGTTTCTGTTGGTAGGATTCTTGCATTTGCCTTTTGCCATCTCTTGATCTCTGGTGTTAGAAATTCTTGGTGTCTTAGAGCTTGATCTTTCCTTGCTGCCCTGCAACTCCCCTTCCACTCCTGAGGCCTGTGCCTCCCAGCTGGTCCCACCTGAGTACTTGGTCTGAAGCTTGTCCTAGAGGGAAGCCCTGTGCTCTCAGGGAGGGGGCAGAGATGTTCGCTGATCCAGCTCTGTCCCTCGGAAGCTGAGAGGCTCCTGTCCCTGCAGTCCTGTGACTCCCCTGCACTTCCTGAAGCCTATGCCTCCTGGCTGATTCCTGGGGCTAAAGCCCACTCAGGATGCAGGCCTTCTTCTCGAAGGGAGGGGGCAGAGGTGATCACTGAGCCAGCTCTGTCCCTTGGAAGCTGAGAGACTCCTGTCTCTGCAGTCCTGTGACTCCCCTGCACTTCCTGAGGTCTATGTCCCCCGGCTGGTCCTGCCCTAGCAAGACCCCAGAGAAAAAATGGCGGATCTCACCTGAGTCCTTGGGCTGAAGCCGGCCTTGGGGGGAAGTCCTCCTCTAGCAGGCAGGGGACAGAGGTGTTCGCTGGTCCAGCTCTGTCCCTCGGAAGCTGAGAGACTCCAGTCCCTGCAGTCCTGTGGCTCCCCTGCACTTCCTGAGGCCTATGCCTCCTGGCTGATTCCTGGGGCTAAAGCCCGCTCAGGATGCAGGCCTTCTTCTCGCAGGGAGGGGGCAGAGGTGATCGCTGAGCCAGCTCTGTCCCTTGGAAGCTGAGAGACTCCTGTCCCTGCAGTCCTGTGACTCCCCTGCCGGGTGTTTTAATTCTTAATAAGCCTTCAGGAACATTTTATTGTAACACATGCTTACATGCATTTATCTTACCCAAATTTTATTGTTCATTTGGATATGACATGCACAAATACTAAATTCTGAATAATTTTTAAGATTTATAGTTTTACTTCCTTTAAAAGTTATCATTATATTAAGTTAAAATTTCAGAATATGTTAAACATTGGCAGAGGTTGTGGCAATTCTTTATTTTGTAATGTAACTGAAAGTCTTCTATCTTTTTATCAAGTTTATTTTTAGTGTATAATAAATTTTTTATCATGACAGAAATTTAAAAATTGTTGTACCCTCTTATGAGACTGCTTAAAATCATCAAATTATCTTTGGAATTTTCAGTATTAATAATATTTTTTATAGGGTTCATAATCACCAGCATCTTATTGAGGAATGTAGGCCATTTGTTCCTTAGTACATGTCTACCCTTTGCAAGAGAGTGCTTTCTTCTCTGCTTGTTTGTTGTCTACAATGTTTGCTACCTTTTCAGACTTGGCTGAACTTAGGCTAAGGCCCACAGGAAATATGACTTTCTAAATGGCACTATTTTCTTCCTCCTGAGCCATATTAGAAAGCCCCTAATGGTTGCTTGAACTTATTTTTTTAGGGAAGTTGGTCAGAGGGCGTATGCAATACCAAGTCAGTAGTTCCTCTTATTGTGAAGCTTCCTAGTCATCATTCATTCTGTGGTTTTAGCTTTTACAGGATTAATGATTAATCTTGTTGATTGTTTTATCACATATTATGAAAAGACAACATATATCTGCAATGGATGTTTTTCTATATAGCAGTTCAATTTTACTGTAAGGATAAATTTAGATTACTGTGAGGTACAATGGGTATATGAAAGATGAGATAAATACCTGATTTGCCATCTCTTATACTTTGTTAGAACAATGTGTGGTGCCCTGGAAACTTACAGGAAAGAGACAAAAAGTAGTTAATGTATGTGGTACTTCTAGTGATATGATTTTTTTGTAACTATGTCTCTTACTTCAACCAACAGATAATAACACCAAAGAACATTGCCTTGTTTTAAAATGATAAAAATGCATTTTGTAAGAGTCCACAGAAATACTGGCGTAATCAGTCAGTGGTGACCAATCTTCATTCTTCTTGACTGTTTTTCCTGTCTTGTTGTCTTTATTTGTTTTTCTGGGGATAACTGTGTGAGTGGGGCAGTTTCATCAGTCTCAGGCTGATTTGATTGTTTGCTTCCTGATTGATTACTGATCACATGACAGTCTTATATTTATTCTATTTGTTGATTGAAAGTGTATAGCTTTATGTTGGGGAGAATAATTATGCATTTTTAGGACCCTCATCACTGGGTGCTTTGCATTCCTTTGGCAAGTATATAAAGATTGTTGTTAAGCTTTTTGTATTACAAACTTTTAAAATTCTCTTTTAAATTAGTTTTTCATTTATTTACATCTTGAATGTTGTCCCCCTTATCCCCCCCCCTTTCAGAGTTCCTCCCTAGACCCAACCCTTTGTCTCTGAGAGGGCAAACCCTACCCTGGCTATCCCCACACCCTACGCATCAAGTCTCTACAGGATTAGGTGTATCCTCTCTCACAGGGGCCAGATAAGGCAGTCTTCTGCTACATAAGTGCTGGGTGCCTTGGAATAGCCTGTGTATGCTCTTTGCTTGGTTGCTTAGTCTCAAGGAGCTCCTAGGAGTTTGGGTTAGTTGATACTGTTAATCTCTTTATGGAGTTGGTGTCTCCTTCAGTTCCTTCAATCCGTCCCCTAACTCTTCCCTAGAGATCCCTGACCTTAGTCCAATGCTTGGCTGTGAGTCTCTGCATCTGTCTCAGTCAGCTGTTGTTAGAGCCTCTCAAAGGACAGCCATGCTAGGCTCCTATCCACAAGTACAATACAAAATCAGTAATAGTGTCAGGATTTGGTTCCTGCCTATGGGATGGATCCCACGTTGGCCTGGTCACTGGACTCCCTTTCCTTCAGTTTCTGCTCCATATTGTCACTGCATTTCTTTAAGAATCAGCTGACAAAGCTGTTATTAATGATTATTACTTATATTCCTATTACTTTGAAAAAAAAAACCATCATGACCAACAGAGACTTAGGGAAGAAGGGGTTTATTTTAGTTTTCAGTTTCAAGGGACAGAAGCAAAAATGGCAGGGAGGTAGTATTAGGAAACTGGTCAATTACATACAGGCAGAGAGAGAGAGAGAGAGAGACAGAGACAGAGGCAGACAGGGTGTGAGAGAGAGACAGAGAAAGAGAGAGAGAGACAGAGAAAGAAAGACAGACAGACAGAGAGACAGACAGAGACAGACAGACAGAGAGACAGAAACACACAAGAGAGACAGAGAGACAGAAACATATACACAGACACACAGAGAGAATTGGAAGTGGGACAAGGCTACAAATGTTCAAAGTGCGCCCCTCCCCCCAGCAGAGATACATTTCCTCTAGCAAGGCTCCACCTTGTAAAGGTTATATAACATCACCAAGAGTACTACCCACAATGCATAAAACCACTACAATTCCATCAAGAAAAAGTATCTGTCTTGATTCTGTCAAGACAGAACAATAATAATAACCTTGCTATAGGATACAATTATCATGAGAGTGATGATGAAGATAATGATGATGATAATAATGGTCCACACAAATGTGAGTGTGTATCTGTGTGTGTGTGTGTGTGTGTGTGTGTTTCCTGTGGAAACAGATATAAGAAGTGAATGCAAAAGATACAATAATTTGTTAAAAATTACTTTTATAAATCTAAGATTGAATGAGATAGGGAGTAGAAACAACCCTACAGATATAAGGTACAGTTTTTATTATAGCTGACTCTCATTCTAAAAGCTCTTAGAATCATATATGTAGATAATGACTATTTTAGCCAATGTCTGAGATTCAATTCAGAGCTCACTGAACCATCTTGAGGATTATTTGGTCTAACTTAAGAACACAAGATTTATACTGTGAAATCAGTATACTTAGGTTATAGGATGGTTTTTTCTTATTCATTGGGGAAATGGAGAGTGGGGGGAAAAGAACATCTATGTACTGGAAACAAGATGGATTACAGATTATAAGTAGTTTGTGGATATGTGCTATAAGATCTAAGGAGCAGAAGTTATTGCATCATCCTAATTCAACAAGTGTTGGTTATACCCCAACCCAGGTGCCAGATGATAAAAAAGGAGCAATGGACAAGACTTAATGTGTCTCATCATTTTATTCATTAATTTTGATATTTTGTAGCTAGTCTTGAACTCATTATGTAGCTGCATGTGACTTGAACAAATGATCCTCCTCTTACTAGCTCCCTGGTGCTGAGATCACAGACATGTAGCATTGCACCCACCTTGAAAGGATTTATTAGACTAGAATAAGAAAAGCAATCACAATATGCTTCAGTATGGACATGCCAAGGTTGCAAGACGAACACAGGAGGAATACCGAAACCTGATTTTGGAGACCCCTCTCCAGTTAAGAGAGAATTTTATGAAGGATGTCTGAGCTGAGGCCTGCTAGTTGGAGGAGTAGTGAGAGAAATCAAGGAAAATGACTCTTGTATGCAAAGACTCACCTTTAATAGATCATGGTCTTTAAATATAAAATATTATTTATATCTGAATGGAAACTTAGAATTAGAATACTTGTGAGACATGAAATTGGAAAAAGTGGATTTGAGTGAAAGGGCTTTAAGGTTTATCTCCCCCAGGACAGTGAGACATTTAAAGAACTGATGGGATTCAGGAACCTTCATTTCCATGTTTTCAGGCATACAGTTAGCCTAGCAGCCAAAGCTAGTCTTGTACCCCGAGTCACGATGATGTATAAGGCTGTTTGGCTTATAATTTCTCATTTGCCAACTGTAGCCCTGCTTTCCTAGTACTTCCATGATGACCTCAGGAATCAGCCACATACTTCAAGTTGACTTGACCAACAAGGGGGACATCACAATCTAGTTAACCAAAGAACAGATAAAACTGTTATACTTTGGTGTTCCTGAGTCTTAGAATATGTTCCTCAAGTTGCAACAGTGACACTCTTATCTTAATGATAGCCAACAGCTGTCTCATTAGACTACAGATCCACTCAATAGGAGGAAAATTCCTAGTTCTGGAAACCTAGCTAACTGCCAAGGGCTAATGAGGTTATGGATTTTAAAAGAGAATCATCACTTTACTTGACCATCATAATTCTTAACTGCATTCTAAAACTTATCCTTAGATACAGATGGTATATCTAACTCCCAGTCAAAGAAGCTTCTATTTATAGGAGTGACCATTGTAGTAAAACACAATAGGTCATAGTGTAGAGCTTAATGGATTGTGGAGATCCTCATTCCAATTAAACATCTATAGCACAACTCCTGCACCTAAGACTCATCACAGAAGAGAGAGTGGAAAGATTTTAAGAGCCAGAGGACTAGGAAGCCTGCTGTGAGATTGTGTGTTCTAGATATGACAGAGAAGGTATACTCATGATACCTCAGTGATATGGCTGCCTAAAAAGGGATCTGAACAATATTAATATTTTTAGACATGTTAACATGGAAGGGGAAAATATCATGGAGTTTCACAAAGAATAGCAGACAACTTACCACTTTTTAGACAGGGAGAATTATACTCTTCCAGGAATGAGCCCCTAATTTATTATATAATACAAAGTTGTCAGCTCTGAAATCATATATACACAAGTAACTCTATGGGCTCAGCAAGTTGTATATATATTGATATCTGTTGATATATAGCAATGATAAAAAAGAGGCCATCAATTTGAGAGGGAAATAGAGGGCACATAAGAGGCTGGAAGGAGTGGACAGGACTGGTTGGAGGTACAACAGCAAAGGAAGGAATAAAGTAATTATGTTTTAATTAAAAAATTAAGACTAGTATAAGAAAAGAAATCACAAAAGGATATGCTATATGCTTCAGTAAATACATGACAAGGTTGCCAGAAAGAATTTGCCTAATATATAGGGACTGATCTTTGTTGGCATCAATTTGTACTCCTTTATGTGTGTGTATGTGTTAGTGTGTGTACAGGCTAAAGGTTAATGTCAGGTATCTTCCTTAATCACTAACTACTTTACTTTTTGAGCTAGGATTCTTACTGGCCAGAAAGCTCCAGGAATGTTCTTGGTTTTTATTCCCAAATGCTGCTAAAGCAGGTTTGTATTTTTGCACCCTGCTGTTGACTTAGGTGCTGTGGGTAGAACTCAGATCTTTATGTATGTAGTATTAGCCCTTCACCAACTGAGCCATGTCCTCGGACCTCTGTGTTTTGGGGATGGGGGCATGCCATATGGCAAAGATGAGATTTTGCATGTGTGTGTGTGTGTGTGTGTGTGTGTGTGTGTGTGTGTGTGTTACAGAGAAAGAGAGAGAGAGAGGGAGAGAGAGAGAGAGATAGAGAGAGAGAAGCATGTTTAGATAAGGCCTAAGATAATAAAGCTTCCTGAATTGCAGATACTTCTGAAGGTACATTTCTTTGATTGACAGGAAGAAATGGGGAAATGAAAAGAAATAAATGAACTTCAAATTTTAAAAATGTACATTTAGTTTCAATTTGGAGTTAGAATTAAGTATGAAAAGTGCATACAGGCTTGGAACTCTCTGAGTTTGGAATGAGTATGAGTATGAAACAGTAAAGTTGTTTCTAGACGCAGAAGACTTCTTGACTTCCGGAAACCCTGCTTTATGAAACGGTGCTTGCTATCAGTGGCTGCTCGAAGAGGCTGTGGTGGAAAGAAAAGCTCAACTGCAGGGAAGAGTTAGTTCCCAGAAAGAGGCAAGCTCCCTGTGCTAGCCAGAGGCTAGGAAGTGCTAAGCAATCCACCTATCTGCAACAGGAGTTACAGCCAAAGAGGGTCAAGGTAAGTAGCCTTTTTATAAAGAAAGATTGGACCCAATGTACATGTGGCATGAAATTAAAACCAGTACTGTCTAGAGAAGGAGCCAAGGTGGGTTTTTTTTTGGGGGGGGGAAGGAGAGGAAAGAGACAGTGCTGGAAAGGAGGGAAGTAAGGAAACATAGTGAAAGTAGAAAACATACTTGTATGAAAGAGGTCTATGGAACCCAGTACTTCAATCAGTATATGCCAAGAAAACATTGGCTGTGGCTGAGCTGACACTTCACAAAATAAGCCTGTGGTACAAGTAGATAATGCAGGGCAGGGACACTACCGGAAACAGCTGTCATTACTTGAATGACATGGAAGCCTGTGATTTAAGTGATGGACATAGATTTGGTAAATGATGCCATTTAAATACTTTTGTCTGTGTTTTCATGAAAAAAATATTTTATTATAATAAAATTCTTAAGATGAGAAAACTGAGCTATCATATTTTGCCTTCCTCTTCTTAGGAAAGGTTGAGTGAGGTGAACATAACAAGTGTCTGCTATCTAAATAATTTTTGTAATATGAGAAGGTTGGCAAATGTTTCCAGTGAAGACTATAGCACAAAAGATAGCCACATACAATTAAACAGATGAGAAGGGCTGTGATCCAGCTAACATTTATAGAAATTGTGGGCTGGATTTGGTTCATGGGCCACAGGGTCTAACTCTACTGCTGCAGATGATCACTGCTGAATGCAAACTAAGGATTCTGACTTGAATGGAATATGACTTATTGAGATTCTAAGGGAACT
This sequence comes from Montemys delectorum, assembly GCA_019843815.1. Classification (NCBI taxonomy): domain Eukaryota; kingdom Metazoa; phylum Chordata; class Mammalia; order Rodentia; family Muridae; genus Montemys; species Montemys delectorum. The sequence goes on along the minus strand of JADRCD010221447.1, from coordinate 68,187 downwards.
ATGAGGTAGAGAAGACCACAACTTCCACAGTTGATGAGGATTCCCTAGTGTTGTGGTAGAAGCCAAGGCTATGGTGTTTTGATGGAATCTGCCTAGATTTCTGGGAGCCCAAAACAGCTAAGTTACAGTGTCCTATCACACACCCATCTTCTCAATTTGGAAATAAGAACTGACACAAAGATCTCATAGTTGCGATCTTCCCAATAGTGGTCATGAGTTTTCAGCATAGCATTGCTCTCTGCTTGGTGATTCTCTGCTTTCATGTGGTTTGAGTGAGCAGAGAGGTATCACAGGGTGTCCCAGAGTGAGTCTTGGAGGAAAAGATGCCATTAGAGTGGTGAAGAAAGATGAGAATCCTCCCAGAGTTCAGAAGTGGGAGAAACACATATTAATCAAAATATGTCAGATTTCAGATGCAGTGAAATCAAGGAAAAGGAGAGGGGCCTGCCTTTGTGGCTAGAAAGAATGTGTCTAAAGATGTTCACTATACCCATATGAGAAATCTCTGAAGACATATGTCTGCTTATGTACATTGTTGTGAAGTTTAAAACAATGGAAAGCATGAAGGAATATGTTGATTAATGGTTTTCTTGAAGATAAAGCTCCTGTGTACAGACAGCTCTATTCGAGGGAAAAAAAAAAGCTCTCAAGCCAAACCCTTCTATAAATCATGCAAAAAATGACTGCCAGTATCACATAAGTAGCTCAGTTGCCATCTCTATTTGTCTTTAGTTAGATGTTCATAGATAGGGCTTGTACCCAGCAAAGTTACCACCCAGCAAAGCTACCACAGCCAAACTTTTGTCTTCAACTGTCATTCTATAGGTACCTTTCCAAATGCATATGTGACCTCTGTGTGCTTAGATTTCTGAGTGTGAGTGCAACTGATCTCTGATATCTAATATCTGATGAACCAGCATTGAATGACTTGGGAATGAATTACACATTGTAATCAATTAGTTAATTTCAAGATTGCTTCAACAAACCTACTTACTTACTCCTAGAGAGAGGAAACTTCTTTCAATTCTGCTTGTAAGAACTGTAAGTCACTGAGTGGAGAAAATCACATTACTCCTAATTCCATTTAGGTCTGTAGGAATACAGTCACAGTATCTAATTTGTTTTTCTATAGTATACCACTTTACAGAATCCTAATCCCTGTCTTTTCCTCTTTTCCTGAACACACACACACACACACACACACACACACACACACACACACAGTCAATTAGCAAACCTTTAATTTTTTTTAATGTAAAGATTTGCTTTATTTCCATTGGGAAAGGAATAGGATAGATATAACTTATCCAATCTGCTGTCCACTGTGTACACACATACCCACACACATACATATGTATACACACCAAAAGTTCCCCCCAAAAAAGCAAAGACCATCCTCAAACTGTACCAATACTTATATTTTGACCAAAAGAATAGCTCCTGGGAAGATAGCTCCTGGGAAGAAGTGCAAAATGCAAAATCAAATGACTGAAGAATGCTGAGCGAACAGCATCACTGATGTACAAAATATTCATATTACTGAACTAATAACAGGTACTGTTCTCTGTATCTGTAAAACTTTGGAACAACAGAGCTGATTGTTAAATCTAGTCCATGCCAGCTTCCAAAACCCAGAGGATTTTAATTAGCTTCATTTTTCGATGCTTCTTCAAAATTTTCTACAAGATCTGGAACATCACCATTCTCCTCATCAATGTCTTCTGGTTTGGGTGCTTTACTATCCAACACTTGTCGTGGGAACTGTTCAGCTAACTTTCTAAGGCTCGTTAAGCTGTCAGCACCAAGCTGACTTAATATTCCAGGAAGCATTTCTGTGACTGGTTTGACTTCTGCATGACCAGTAATTGCAAAGTTGTTAGCGGAGAGGAAAGCTTGGACTTTGGGGTTGTTGAAATGAATAACTGTGCCATCGTCTTTAATCATGTTCACCTTTTCAATACCAGCTATATTGTTCACAGCCAGTTTCTTTAGTGAACTCTGAAGCATTTTGTCATCAGCAGTAGCTGTCCTATGTCCCCTTTCCCCCTATCAGGACTTGAGCTTGAAGTTTGGCTAACTTTTCTTGATTCATGCTGTTGGTAAATCTGCAGTGGGGAGGGTCCTCCAACACCAGCATGAGGCAAGAGCAAGATGACCACCTCATCTGAGACAGAGAAAAAAAGCAAACCTTTAATTTTTAATCTCTCAAATTCTTAATTGACAATGTGGACTATGATTTTTTATACAATTTATTTCTAGCTGTTGTCACAAGCATGTGACACAGCACATCTTGGGCTCTGTCCTTTCAATGTTCTAGGAAGCTTAATGTTAGCCATAGTTCAGGGTATTGGGAAATCAAATAATAAATACACAATGAACAGCGAACTGTACTGGCTTCTGCAGTTGGGATTACAAAGGTACAGTTGCAGTCTTGATTATAACTAACAGGTATTTGTTTTACTATAATGAAATTTATATCACATAAAAGTAATCAAGTCATGTTTAAGTGTCTGCTTAAGTTGTGTTTAACAGATTCATAATGCTCTACAATAACCACTTCACTTTTCTGTGTGTGTGTGTGTGTGTGTGAGTAATAAGGCTTCCATTGGTGCTGGAACTTTCCGCTGGAAGAGCAACCATTGCTGTTAGTCACTGAGCCATTTCTACAATCCCAATAACCACTTCCTATCCACTCAAAACCATTTTTTATAATCCCCTGATACAACTTTATAAATTAGTCACTCTCCATTCTGTTATTCTACCAGCCTCTGCAAACAGCAATGTGCTTTGTATGTCTTACAGATTTACATCATATGATGATGATGAATCTTACAGATTCACCCATTCTGCAGCCATTTGTGCCTACACTGTTTTATTTATTTCCTATTATCTTTCATATGATGGCATGAATCAATGCCTATTTCTTATTGTGACAGAATATTATCTCCTGCTATGATTATATTTCATTTGTTTACCCCGTGCATATGATGGATATTCAGATTGTTTTCACCTTCTAATTCTTGTTAACAGTGCTGCTATGAAGGATGATGTGTGAATGAGTATTTATTTTCTGTTTTAATATCATGGGGTACATTTCTAGGAGCGAAATTGTTACATCCTGTGATCCTATTTGAAGAATTGAAAACTACTTTCCACAGCAGTTTCAACCTTTCATATTTTTGTTAGTAATACACAAAAGTTTCAGTTTATTCACAGTATGATTCCATCTTCTCTTTTTTATAATAGCCACTTAACCAACTATAAGTGATTTCTTAATGTGGTTTTATCTGCATTTACCTTACAACTAATGATGTTGAATACCTTTCAACATGTTTGTTGGCCATTTGTGCACGTTCTTTGAAGAAATGTCTTGTGAAGTACTTTGCTCATTTTTAAGCTGGGTTACAAATTTTATAACTTTCAAGTCTATTTAGTTCACAAATGTTTTCTTTCATTATATTGGCTGGCTCTTCACCTTCTCGACATCTGTTTTGATACACAATAGTGTTAATTTTAATCAGTCCCACCTTACTTTTCCTTTTATTTCTTCCTTTTGGTGCCATATCTAATAATCCCTAATCAACTTTAAGGTTACGCAGCTCTTACATTTAGGTCAATTCATTTAACATAGTTCTTGTGTATGGTTGGAATTACAAATTTAATTTCACGTGGCCATACCATTGTTCCAGTCCCATTCTTTGAATACTGTGTTGTTTCTCACTTGTTTGTCTTGATTCATTAATTCACTATAGATGTATTGTTTTAGTTTTTGAAGTTTTCAATTTTTATAACAAAATAAAACAAGACAAAACAAAAGCTGTCATAGTGAAGGTAGACAAGGCAAGCCAATAGAAAAAAAAGAGGGACTCAAGGGAAGGCAAAAGAATCAGAGACACACTTGTTCATATACTCAGGAGCCCCATAAAATACTGAACTGAAAGCTACAATATATATATATATATAT
>JADRCD010221447.1:53578-64123 GCA_019843815.1 Montemys delectorum | reverse complement strand
ATATATATATATATATATATATATATATATATACACATATATATATATGTATATGTATATATATGTACATATACATTCTGTGTATATATATATTCTGTGTATATATACATATATATATACAGAAGACTTGGTAGAGACCATGTTGGTCCCATGCTTAAGGCTTTGTTCTCTGTGAGTTCATATAAACTTTGCTCAGTTGATTTATCAGGCCTTGTTCTTTTGGTGTCCTCTGCTACTTCTGATTCTTACACGCTTTCTGTTTACTCTTCCACAGGGTTCCCTGAGCTTTGAGGAGAGGGATTTAATGCTGATATCCCATTTAGAGATGTTGTGTTTCAAAGGGTCTCATCTCTCCTCTCCTCTCTCTGTCTTTCTTTCTGCCTCTCTCACTGTCTCTTTCTATTTCTCTCTCTCTTTCTCTCTCTCTCTCCCCTCTATCCCTCTCTCTCACTTTGTGTGTGTGTGTGTGTGTGTGTGTGTGTGTGTGTGTGTGTGTGCGCGCGCGCGCGCGCGCACGCGCGCGCATGTGTGTGATGTCTGGCTGTGAGTCTCTATTTGTTCTCATCTGCCCCAGAAGGAAGTTTCTCTGATGATGGTTGAAGAAGGCATTGGCCTATGAATACAGCAGAATATCATTAGGAGTCATTTTATTGTTACTTTAAAAAAACAACAAAAACAACACCCCCCCCCAAATAAAACCTAGTAGCATTTATTTTTACCCTGGGTTTCTTGGCTTTGTTTCCTGTTATCCAAGCAATACTGCATATTGATTATATCTCATGGAATGGGTCTTAAATCAAATTAAACATTAGTTGGTTACTCCCTCTAAGCCTTAAGCCATCATCACCTAGCATATTTTGCAAGCCAGACAGATTATAGTTCCAAGGTTTTGTGGCTGTGGTGCTGTATATATTTCTCCTTTTTTAGACTGCAGAGTACCTATCTGCAGAGTGCCTCCCCATATCAAAGGGAACCAGGAAGATGGGAATGAAAGTTCTCTGTAGGCACCAGCTTGAAAACCTCATGTTTAATGGGTCAGATGGGTGTGGTCTTCAACAAGGAAGGTCTTGTCTGTTTGTGAAGAGAAACATATTTTCTTGGCAACTGCCTGAGTTGTTTGAGGATATACATGGAACCCCTTTGGTCCAAAACTCAATTGGATGTAACCCAGTCCTGATAGTAGAAGTGTCATTTGGTGACAAGATATGGCTAGTTGTGACTTCATCTCTCTCATTATTTTGAAACTTCATTAGGATTGGCTTCATATATTTTAGGAAGCTTCCACTGCACTAGATTTTTATTCTACCCCTCAAGTGCCAGTTTTTTTGTTTTGTTTTGTTTTGGTTTTTTGGTTTTTTGGTTTTTTGGAGACAGGGTTTCTCTGTGTAGCTCTGGCTGTCCTGGAACTCACTCTGTAGGCCAGGCTGGCCTCGAACTCAGAAATCCACCTGCCTCTGCCTCCCAAGTGCTGGGATTAAAGGCGTGCGCCACCACGCCCAGCTTCAAGTGCCAGTTTTTAATTATCACTTTTGTGTCATTTGTTTGTCTGTCTGTCCTTATTCCAACATCAAGGTTTTGAATATTAGCTTTGAACTAAGTTTTAAAATGGGGCATAGGAATCACCCAATCTTTTCTCTTCAGGCAAATGTCGACTGTTCAGGACCCCTTGCAATGCAGTATGAATTTTATGATCAGATTTTCCATTTTCAACATAAGGCCACTTAAATTTTACTAATGACTGATAAGGCTATGGGTTTAATTGAGAATATTGTCTTTGTAACTTTAGTAAAATTTTCATTTATGAAGACTGACATATTTTAGATACATTCTTAAGCATGCCTTTTCATTTTTAGTCTTTCTTTTAAAAACTTGCAATATTTGTCATTTTCAATGTAAACTATTGATTCATTGACTTGGTTAAATTTATTCAGATGCATTTTACTTTCTGGATTATAAATAAAGTTGTTATTTAAAATTTCTTTTAATGTGATTTATTGCTAGTATTTAGAGATATACTAGCTTTTCATATGTTCATTTTCTATCATGAAATTTTGCTTTGTTATTTACACAGTATTGGATAGATGTCTCGTCTGTTAATATACAAAATCACGTCATCACTGTACAGGATTATTTCTTCCATGGCTGTGTAGGTATCTTTTATTTCTCCTTGCTTATTTGCTTTGGATAAAGCCTAGAGAGCAAAATGATAGCAGTAGTGAAAGCAAACATCTGTCTTGCCCCATAATCTCAGAGGGAATTCCCCCACTGGGTATGATGTTAGCTGTGAGTGTTTCTTAATCATCTTTCACTAGTGGTCACTTAAATTCTCAGATAATCAGTTCCCTTATTTGTCCTTTACGCTTTTCCTCCTGATTGATTCATTCCTTGACCTTTCCCACTATCTCTAGATGAACTTCAGCTCCTCAATGTTCCAGCTTTAACCAGAAACCTCGATAGCCGGCAGCCCTCCTCCTGGACCCTTTAATGTGTATCATAGGAATGGACATTTTTCAAAGCTTGTCTTTTTGTTATTTTCTCACCTGATCTATCTTATTATATTTGTATCATCTATAAACTTCTCCAGTTGTTTGTTTTTGTGAAAATATCATCTATATTGAATCTTTCTTACTGGATGCAGCCTAGATCACATGGAATTAAAGATGCCTATTACTGCTGTGTCCCTGAGTTTGCAGGTTATGTCTTGGAAGCCAGCTAATTCATCTCATCTCCAGGGAAAATATCCAAGTCCAGGTGGCCATTTAATTTTGTTTAGATGATGGTAATGATGTTCTAAAAGTTGGATGTCAGTGTTCACTCCTTCACGTTTTTATCTTTACAGCACAGACAGAAAGAAAGCATGCTACTTTAGATAGACCTGGACAGAAGTAACAGGGACTTTTTATGAAATGTAATATATCTCACTGTATGCTCTGATGCCATAGTTGATTATGGATTCAGCGGCTCAATGATTCTAGATGTGAATTTGTATCTACCTTCTGACAATTGTCCTCAGATTGACCTTCAAGATAGTTATGTGGGCTAGTGCAGTGACCATGCAACATTCCTTCTTGTCCACATCAGGTGACGAAGGGGAGGAAAGAGAAAAAGATTCCTTCTGGTATAGAATGCCAATAATCTCCTGCATTATGATTAGTCATTTCAGGCTTTGGCTGAAGTAAGAAAACCTTTCTTCTGCTATAGAATGAAAATAATCTGTGCTCCGATTGGATCATCACAGGCTTCGGTTGTTTTTTTCCATATCCTCGATCAGCCAATAGAGTAGCTTAGATTCTTCATGTTGTGGTTTAGAAAAAGGAGAGGGCACTCAAAGAAAGCTGCATTTTCAAAGAATAATGAAAAGGCAAGTTAGTGACAGTTGCCCTTCTTTTAACTTAGAACCATCATCCAGAGTCTACAAAAGCAAACAGAACCTTACCCCACCTATCTATAAAATGTCACCTCCCATCATTTCCTGTTTCTATTTCCCGTCTACTATTCACAGCTACAACTCCATTGAAAATTGCCAGCTGCTGGCATGGTGTACCTGCTTTCCTGTCTGCTCGAGTTTTTCATCCTGCACCTGACCTCAGTGTTCACCTGGCTAGTGTTCCTGATCCTGGTTCTAGAGTTTTCTCCCACCGTGGGGGGTAGGTCTTTCTCCCAGGTATCCTCCCTACAAGAGGGTTCTACTGGACTGCCAGTCTGGATATTTGGTCTTCTGGATACTCTCATGAACTTCTTTCTTCATAACATTGAAGGCATTTTGTAAATATGTATTTGTATATGTGTTCAATGTCTTTCTAATTGGATCAGTGATCCATTAGACTATAAAATACCTCTCTATTATGGTCATATATACCTCCTGATTACATGATCACCTCATTTATACTCTGAACTTACTTCAATTCTGATCATGCCTCATGTGGACACATCATTATTTCCTCCTGTTTTATATAAAATATTCTCCAAATTTATTAGAATGCATTGTTTCCTTTTTTATTGCCTTAATCTAATAGAATAATTCATATTGTCAAAACCAAAGGTGGACATTGTTGATTTGTCTTATTGACTATGTCCTTTTGTCTTACAGAAGCTTTCCAGTTTCATGAAGTACCATTCATCAGTTCTTGATTTTCAAGCCTGAGCTATTGGAGTTCTGTTTAGGTAATTTCCCCCTGTACCAATGAGTTCAAGGCTCCTTTCCACTTTCTCTTCTATTAGATTCAGTGTATCTGTAAAAAAGGACTGTAAAAAAAAGGATTGATTAAAGAATAAAAAAAAGGTGAAAGACAATATTGACTTTTGAACACAACATGTAATTCCATATAAAAGTTTATCAGTGTGAATCAACTATTATCATGTGTATCAACATGAGTATAAAACAGGGAGATGTTTTTAGAGAACATGAAATTCCAGCTGATAATAAGAAATAGTCTAATTTATAATGTGTACATTGTATCCTGGTTCTGCTAATGGGGCCAAATGTAGTATAATTCTTCTTTGTGTAAAGGTATAATTTTGATTTTGATTGTCTTGTTGAAATATTTCTCACAAATTTTTAAGAATTAGAATTACTATTTTATTTATATTAGTTATTTATATTATAATTATGTGTATGTTTGTTTGATGTGTGTGGGTTCATGTGCCATGGTGCACTTGTGTTGGTCCAAACATGAGTTTGTGAAGTTAGTTCTAGCCTCTTACCTTTATGTAGGTTCTGGAGACTCAGATTATCAGGCTTTTTTAGTAAGCATCTTTACTGGCTAACCCATCTTGCCACAACCCTGAACTGTTTTTATAATTGAAGAGAGGAGTGATAAATCTTAGAAATCAATTTCAGTTTGATAGTGTATCATAGTTTTATATATAAGGTGTAGCCTCCAAGCTTATCTAGTTGGAATATCTAGTTTCTTAGTAGTGCTCCATGCTTATCTTAAAATTAAAAAGTGTAAAAATGATCAGATATCATGGTATATTTATGTCTTCTAGATCATAATATTTTTGTAGTTGGAGTTCCATTCTGTTGTATATCTTTGTTCAAATCTAACCCAGAGGTGTGGTGCAACTGGAAGGCCACACCTGAGTGGTTGACTGCTATGCAGGCTCCTCCCATCAACCCTAGTCTTCACCTCATTTCACTTTCTCAGTGAGCAGTTTCTGGATCTGTCTATATCAAAAGAGCTTGACTGTCCTGCTTTGCTTCACTTCTTCTCTCAGGTACCAACCACCTTCAACACACTATATCTAGTACACTTTTAGCATTGTGTCAGTCTCTTCCTAACAAAATGGCATGGAATTTTATTTTTAAGATGCATTTTTTGAATATTCTTGTTGAAAAGAGCTGAGTCTGGTACAGAGGACACACTCAGTAAACATTTGTCAAATGAAAGAGTCTTTCTTGAAAATTATATCTTTTAAAGTAAACTGACTATCCGACAGAGAATTAACTGCAGCCTATTCATCCCTGTATGATAGCACAGCTTCCTTTGAAGCTAAAACTTCTTTCCTGTGCTCATACTTCAGAGAAAAAGATGCAGCTGATAAGATCTGAGAGGAAGGAAACAGCACTTCATGCTGAGTTGTGAATATAACATCATACACATTTTTTTTTATACAGTCCAGCCTTCCTGATCCATTTCCAGAGATGGCTTATCTTACTTGGCTTTTGGCTATTCTTCACGTGAACAAAGGTAAAGCCAATCCTATGCCTCATTTAAAAGTTTTGCTTTGTTTTTTGTGACATGTGCAGGATCTCTTAGTTTCTCACTTTTTAAGAAATACTAAAACTTACAAAAGGCATTTTTTTTTTAGTTGAAATTGTCATTCCTCCCCACAAACTTATCATACTATTTGTTAAGTCTTATAAATTTTATTTATTTGGTTTTGCCATCATTGGATCTAACTCAATTTATGTGATATACATTTTAGCGCTGTGTGAAGAGACATTGTGGGACACAACTGTTCGGCTTTCTGAGACTATGACTCTGGAATGTGTTTATCCATTGACGGATAACTTAACCCAGGTGGAGTGGACCAAGAACACTGGCACAAAGACAGTGAGCATAGCTGTTTACAACCCTAATCATAGTATGCATATAGATCCTTACTACCTCCATCGAGTGCACTTTCTAAACTCAACAGTGGGGTTCCGCAACATGAGCCTTTCCTTTTACAATGCCTCTGAAGCAGACATTGGCACCTACTCCTGCTTGTTTCATGCTTTTCCAAGTGGACCTTGGGAAAAGAAGATAAAAGTAGTCTGGTCAGGTAAGTAAAAACTTTCTTTTTGTCTACCAACAATGTTTAATTCTAAGAAACTCAACCAAAAGCTTAAAATGTTATTGTATTCTTTTCCCAATTCCATTGCTTGACTTTTGATGTAATTTTTCCTCAACAAATAATGTTGTAAACCAATCTCACTTTTTTCTTAATTGCTGTCATTTCTGAGTGCAAGTATCTCCAAGGTTTCAGTGATGTGGGAGGAAATGCAGATTTACATAGTCTTTATGATGACATAAGGCTAGATTGAAATAATGTTGTCAACATGTAGATTCAGAGCAATCCCTTCTTTTAAAGCTTATCTCAGCAATGCATGATACCATTCCCGTTTACTGATCACTTGGCACTAGTTTCAGCACTTTTATATCTAGGATCTCTTCTGCATGACTTATTCTGATTTTATTAGCAAATTCTGAACAAAGTTTAAGACAGAGTTCATCTTCAGCCCATATACTTCCAGTCCATATACTTTAGAAACGTATAGATATTATGTCAGAAAGAGAATAATGATATATGTATGTTAAATGTGCCAGTTAAATGCTTAGATTCTTCTCATATGGCCACATGGATTAGGTACAATATGTCAAAGAAATTCTGGGTTTTACAGCCATCATTTTCTGTAAAACCTTGTGTTAGTGGCTCACTCCCTCTCACTGAAGTAACAGAACAACACATGAAATTGTTAATAATAATGATTTATTTAAAAGAATCCACCATTCCAAATCTCAAAATCTTTGGAAGAGTAGTAGTTTTTTCTAAGAAGAATAATTTGAAATTAAACATATTTGTTATATTTAAACATTTACCTTAAAATATATATCTAAAAAAATCTCCCTTTATGCTTTATTTACAATTTAACAAGATCTATAAGTACTGTATTTTATATAATAAAATGATGGAATTGATCTGTTTAATACTAAAACCAAGCTTAAAAGTGCAGAAATCATAATGTGCCTAGTAAATTGTCAGAATATAACATAAAGAGGGAGTTGATATGTTTAATATTAAAGAAAGAAACTTAAAAATCAGAAACCCTAATGTGCATAATATTGTCCAAATTTCACAGGAAAGAGGAACACCAACCACATGCTTGCCACAAATACTGACTTTTGTTCTTCACTGGTAACTCTCTATGGTTGAGGAAACTTCTTCTTAGTACTTTAGACAGATTCCTTTATCCCTTCCCACTGTACACTTCTACATAAGCATTACCTTCACAATAACCCCATATGGGAATGTTGGGCTTGGTAAAGTCTTCTGGCCTTTCTAAGGCCTCCAATCTGTACGAGTCCCATAGGAGTAACAGCATAGTTAGATGTTAAGTGATGTACGGGTAGACATGATCCTCTTGTCCTTGAAAGGATGATATATGACCATTGCATATGTATCTATAGAGCTCCTTTATGCTGTATTCTTTCCTCCTTTCCTTAGTCTTTTAGCAGAAAATTGAGCTAGTTAAGAGATCTTATTTTGGATAAGCGATACTATTAGCGAAAAGGACATTAAAATGTTCTTTAGCTTTCAAATAGGGATTCTTAGTTACTGATAAAATTAAATAGACAAATCGTGGCTATATTATTTTCCCAATTCTTGGTAAAATAGATGTGACTTAGGTGGTAACCTTTCAAAACAGTTCTTTGATAGCAGAGTTTGTGGTGGAAGTCTTGGGGAGTACATTGGTCACCTAGTAGCCCTGGCCTTAGTTAGTAGTCAGTTAAGTAAAATATGTTTCTAGTTAAATAACCTCCAATTCCAATATCCTGCCCAACTTTTACTAGATATCCACTTTGTATGAAGCAATTGAGTGTTTCTTGTAGTATGTTTGAATACTCAAGTACAAGAGAGAACATTTTCTGGTGCCTAATTTAAGAAGAGAGGAGTGAGAGACAGAGACTGGGAAGCCATCACATGCTTGCCAACAGAGATGAATCTCACAGCTGTTTTGAAATATGATTCATTAGCTGGCTAAAGGACCACATATTTTATGGTACAATAATTCTGCTTTGTTTGCTATTTTTAGAGCTTGCCCACATGAATTAGAATCCTTCAGCCATGTTTATAGCAACAATGATGACAGGAGCAATATTTGAGAACCACCCAGAAGTTCATCAAGAGTAGGATAGACAAATATGAAGGGCTCACCCCTGCAGTAGGAAACTGCATTCCTAAGGGAAGACTAGTCTGTATGCTCACTAACAGAGATGAATCTCACCAAAATCACACTGAGGAAGTTAGCATACCAAAGATGACTTTGGGTGTGGTTCCTGTCCTTTACACTGTATAGGCATGTAAGACTGAGCAAAACATGATTGATTGACATACAAACAACAACAACAACAACAACAACAACAACAACAACAAAATAAAGTTAAAAGAACAAGGAGTTCTGAAACATGATCAGGAAGAACACAGAGTCAGGATCAACAACCAGAGTCTTCAATGCTCACCATCATAGTGATAATCATTTACTATTTTACTTTTTATTTACTATTCTCAGAACTGTATTATAATATTTCTTTCAAACATGCTGAATTTCTAGGATAACATTGAAAATATTTAATTGCAGTTTTGAGCAGTTCAAAGATTCCTACTTAAGACAAGCACAAAATTTCCACTCTTATGTGACCTGGATGTTAGAGAGAAGGAAGCTTTAAGAATGTACCCAGATTTTTATGATCCAAGAACTGGAAGATATTAGCTTTAGTTTAAAATGACAGAGAATTAGGAGATCAAATTGGGCTTGTAAGAAAGGAAGTGTTTCTGGTCTCCTGAGTTATAACATAGCCTCTCATTCGATACTATGGAACAGTAGAACAGATGAGCATTTCAGGATTGAATATACTAACTTTGACGTTATTATCACCCAGCATGTGTGAAAAAGATAGTTAACAAAGTATCAGTGAGTAGAAGGAAAAGACTAAGGTCATAGTTTGGAGAAGGATCAAATTGAAGTGAGTGAGGGCATTTGTGTACAAACATGGAAATCATGGGGAAAGGAGAGAGATAAACAGGTGTGGAGGAAAGGATGAAGCAGAAAAGGTGCATCAGTGGTGTGGGACCAATTAGGTTGGACACTGAGTGGCTGCTCACTGTGTCCCTTTAAAGAGTGTCATTCTTCTTGGGTGGGGCAAAGATGTCCATGTCTTCCATATTCCTTTCTATGGTCTGTTTCTTACAACTTTGCTAGTCTAGCACTCTTTGCCCAAATACCAGCAGTTGACACAACAGCTAAATGGTATATGCATGTTTATTGCTGCTTAGCAATGCCCAGAGATCCCTTTAATGTTTGAGGCTCCAGAACTTGGACCAGTTCTGTGGAATCCCATGGTAGAATACTTTTTAAAAGCTAATGTTTACCTCTAGATCAAGTGGGAACAGTATGATTTTTTTCCCCCTGTAGTGTTAGCATGATGTCAGGATTCAAAGGTGGAAAGGGAAGAGTGTCCTAGATCCAGTTTCCATAAATAGGCTTGCTGATAAGGGAAAATGAACTCATCGATTAACTCATCCACCAAATTCTTATTAAAAACCTAAACTATTCTATAATATGATCAGTGATTTTGAAGACAGAAAGGCATGAATCTTAGCTCTACATGCAGTTTGTCCTGGTTTACAATTCATAGCTTGGCTTATTTCAATAGGTGGCTTTTGGCTGCTTTTATAATCCATCTTAATATATCAGCATGCTTTCATTTCAGATTTTGTTTTGTTTATCCAGAATTAACAAGGAAGGAAAATGCATAAAATGACTCTTGTGTAGTAGTGATAGGTATAAAGTGATGAAGGTAGAGACTTGGTCTGAAAGGATAAGGAAATTCTGAATGTCAAAGGACACTCCAAAGCTGGTAAGAGGACCATTAAGAAAGAATCTCCCACAGACTCTTGTTTCAAAGATTACTGGAAATTGTTCAGATCTTTATCTGTATTCTTTTTTTTTTTCAGTTTTGAGTCTTAGTGGATCTTTTTTTGTTTTTGTTTTTGTTTTTGATTTTTGTTTTTTTGTTTTTATTTCTTTTTTTATTAGATATTTTCTTTATTTACATGTAAATTTCTCCTTTCCCAGGTTCCCCTCCAAAAAACAAACAAACAAACAAACAAAAACAACAAGAGCAAACCCCTTTTGCCTCCCCCCCTCCCCATGCCTGCCACCCCACCCTCTCCCACTTATTGGCCCTGGCATTCCCCTACACTAGGGCACAAAACCTTCACAAAGCCGAGGTCCTTTCCTCCTATTGATGATCGAATTTTCAATCCTCTACTATACAC